>JAUCBJ010005422.1:0-50736 GCA_032718475.1 Nemertoderma westbladi
CCCACCGAGGACATTAATTATTTTTATAGGGTGTAAATGTTAAGCAGACAGTGGTGCAGACAGTGGTGCAGACAGTGGTGCAGACACCTGGTGCAGACAGTGGTGCAGACACTGGTGCAGACAGTGGTACAGACACTGGTGCAGACAGTGGTACAGACACTGGTGCAGACAGTGGTGCAGACATGAGTGCAGACACTGGTGCAGACAGTGGTACAGACACTGGTGCAGACAGTGGTGCAGACATTAGTGCAGACACTGGTGCAGACAGTGGTGCAGACACCTGGTGCACACAGTGGTGCAGACACTGGTGCAGACAGTGGTACAGACACTGGTGCAGACAGTGGTGCAGACATTAGTGCAGACACTGGTGCAGACAGTGGTGCAGACACCTGGTGCAGACAGTGGTGCAGACACTGGTGCAGACAGTGGTACAGACACTGGTGCAGACAGTGGTGCAGACATTAGTGCAGACACTGGTGCAGACAGTGGTGCAAACACTGGTGCAGACAGTGGTACAGACACTGGTGCAGACAGTGGTACAGACACTGGTGCAGACAGTGGTGCAGACAGTAGTGCAGACACTGGTGCAGACAGTGGTGCAGACACTGGTGCAGACAGTGGTGCAGACACTGGTGCAGACACTGGCGTATACACTGGTGCAGACAGTTGTGTAGACATTGGTGCAGACACTGGTGCAGACAGTGGTGCAGACACTGGTGCAGACAGTGGTGTAGACACTGGTGCAGACAGTGGTGCAGACAGTGGTGCAGACACTGGTGCAGACAGTGGCGCAGACAGTGGTGCAAACAGTGGTGCAGACAGTGGTGCAGACGGTGGTGCAGACATTTGGTGAAGACAGTGGTGCAGACACTGGTGCAGACAGTGGTGCAGACAGTGGTGCAGACAGTGGTGCAGACACTGGTGTAGAAACCTGGTGAAAATACGGAATTACCAGAGTACCATAATACACAATACAGGCGCTATTATATTTTATCATAGACTTTATTATCTACAAACATGCGAGTAACTACTGAAAGGTTCTACTTGAAGTAGGGAGGACGTATGTAGTACAAGTCGGGGTACGTGGGGGTGAATGTGCCCTGATTAAAAATAATTATAAGTGGTGTGTACGAAAGTAATTAATCGGTATTCCCGTTTTCGTATAAACAATAATGTCTATAAATTGTAAGCAGCAATGTCTCCAAGGAATGAGGTTTAAGCGACGGTGTTTGATTGTTTATACATGGCCTACTTTATACAGAGTATGTTTATTATTTTGTTTACCTTTACGGGAGCCACTGCTTATTATAATAAAACGAGCTCATTAAGTTATTGTCTCATGCTGGGGATATACATTCACTAACTACAGTAACGTCTCAGGAATTCTTAGCCCGCGAGTATTCTTAGCCCGTGGGTATTCTTAGCCCGCAAAATAATAACGTTTATTGTTTTGGTTCCTGCTCCTTTACTAACCTGCTCCTTTACTAACCTTCTCCTCTACTGTCTGCACCACTGTCTGCACCATTATCTGCACCATTGCCTGCACCATTGTCTGCACCACTGTCTGCACCACTGTCTGCACCACTGTCTGCACCAGTGTCTGCACCACTGTTTGCACCACTGTCTGCGCCAGTGTCTGCACCACTGTCTGCACCAGTGTCTGCACCACTGTCTGCACCACTGTCTGCACCAGTGTCTGCACCACTGTCTGCATCAGTGTCTGCACCAGGTGTCTGCACCACTGTCTGCACCAGTGTCTACACCACTACCTGAACCAGTGTCTGCACCACTGTCTGCACCATTGTCTGCACCCCTGTCTGCACCCCTGTCTGCACCACTGTATGCATCACTGTCTGCACCACTGGTTGCACCAGTGTTTGCACCAATGTCTGCACCAGTGTCTGCACCACTGTCTGCTCCAGTGTCTGCACCAGTGTCTGCACCAGTGTCTGCACCAGTGTCTGCACCAGTGTTTGCACCAGTGTCTGCACCACTGTCTGCACCAGGTGTCTGAACCACTGTCTGCACCACTGTCTGCACCAGCGTCTGCTTAACGTTTACACCCATTTTCAGCAAGCTGACAGGGGGAAGTGTTCAGAGTGATTAATGGTAGGTATGACATGAGTATAAAACCATTAATAAAGGTGTGAACGCATATTGAGGCCCAAATCGAGTGTTAAATATTGCGTAATGGCAGACCGAACAATGATGCAATAAGTACTGTATGAGGTATAGTACAGTAAGAACAATGCATCTGGTTATTTGTTGCATTAAAAGGGGACTATTATTACATAGAGGGGAATACCAGGGATTACTCACGGCTGAGAGAGGGTAGCTAACATTTTGGTGTATAACAGGTGAAGGTGTTATTTGGATTATTATTAGAGGTTAGTCAGATGTTAGTAGTGATTATTATTAATATTGCGGTGTATATAATATTGTGTTTCTGATTAAGAACTTCATTCCTTAGGTGCATTTCTATATTAAATAAGGGTTGAGTTATTTTATAAAGTTACTAAGCGTGAATCAATGGAGCAAACTGAAGTTTAATCTCTTGGCCTTTACTCATAAGACCGCACATTAACACCCAAGGTTGCATACTATCACTATAGCTGGGAGAGTCAAATCTAGTGTACACTAGATTCAGCCTAGAGCTAGGAAAAAGAACAATGCTCTTCTAGGGTTCGAACTCACGACCTTCTAATTAGAAAACTAAGCAAATGATCAACTTGAAGGTCTTAGACCCTTATGAGTCATAGTCTATGCTTCAGTGCCTCAGTGAGGCATAGTCTATGCCTCAGTGAGTCATAGTCTATGCCTCAGTGCCTCAGTGAGGCATAGTCTATGCCTCAGTGCCTCAGTGAGGCATAGTCTATGCCTCAGTGAGCCATAGTCTATGCCTGCCTCATTGCCTCAGTGAGGCATAGTCTATGCCTCAGTGAGTCATAGTCTATGCCTCAGTGCCTCAGTGAGGCATAGTCTAAGCCTCAGTGAGCCATAGTCTATGCCTGCCTCATTGCCTCAGTGAGGCATAGTCTATGCCTCAGTGAGTCATAGTCTATGCCTCAGTGCCTCAGTGAGGCATAGTCTATGCCTCAGTGAGCCATAGTCTATGGCTGCCTCATTGCCTCAGTGAGGCATAGTCTATGCCTCAGTGAGTCATAGTCTATGCCTCAGTGCCTCAGTGAGGCATAGTCTATGCCTCAGTGAGCCATAGTCTATGCCTGCCTCATTGCCTCAGTGAGGCATAGTCTATGCCTCAGTGAGTCATAGTCTATGCCTCAGTGCCTCAGTGAGGCATAGTCTATGCCTCAGTGCCTCAGTGAGGCATAGTCTATGTCTCAGTGAGTCATAGTCTATGCCTCAGTGAGGCATAGTCTATGCCTCAGTGCCTCAGTGAGGCATAGTCTATGCCTCAGTGAGGCATAGTCTATCCCTCAGTGCCTCAGTGAGGCATAGTCTATGCCTCAGTGCCTCAGTGAGGCATAGTCTATGTCTCAGTGAGTCATAGTCTATGCCTCAGTGAGGCATAGTCTATGCCTCAGTGCCTCAGTGAGGCATAGTCTATGCCTCAGTGAGTCATAGTCTATGCCTCAGTGAGTCATAGTCTATGCCTCAGTGAGGCATAATCTGTGCATCAGTGCCTCAGTGAGCCATAGTCTATGCCTCAGTGAGTCATAGGCTATGCCTCAGTGAGGCATAATCTGTGCCTCAGTGAGGCATAGTCTGTGCCTCAGTGCCTCAGTGAGGCATAGTCTGTGCCTCAGTGCCTCAGTGCCTCAGTGAGGCATAGTCTATGTCAGGTCTTAAATGAGAGTCTTACAAATTCGAACGCCAACGAACAAATTCGAAGGTTACTGTTCCACCTTGGTGTAGTGGTTGCGTTGAATTCACATCTCCCGTATGTCATGGGTTCGACCCCTGCATGAACCAGGGCAGTTTTCGTTCGGTCAGCAATAGGCCTAACGTTGCAAAATGCAGTATTATTGCCTAGTAACCAATTCATGGCTACCATATGGTTGTCACTTTGAGACATTTCGCCCTCTAGCGGCAGACTGGGAACTTCAGAATACTCTGTGACTCTGCAAAAGATAAAGCCCATCAGCATTATTGTCTTACCGTCATCACGGTGCTGTTATATACTGATTTATTATTCAATCACTATTACCGGTCCTATCATTTTACTGTGTTATCACCACGCATATTATTATATATATCGGAACGAAGGAACATCAAACTCAAACGTTTTCTCCATCAGCCTGCTGTGACGCGTACACAGATAACCCGGTCGGGATCCCTTGATCCCGTCATAATACGAGAATAAATTAAAATTAAATACAAATAAATAAGTATTAATAAATAAAAGAGCTGCGGTGTCACTTATGACACCCTCTTGGGCCTCTAGGCGACAGTTGGACCACACTGACACCATTGTATATCGGATTGATTAATTAGGATAATCAATTAAACCCTAATTAGGAGTCGTAAGACACCTATTAGGGTTTAATTGTACTAATTAATTGATGACACCTGTCAATTAGGGTCTAATTAGCCTAATTAGGAGGTGTCACCCAGACAGTCTGGCGCCAATGACACCCAATGACATCCATAGGTGTCATTGGGTGTCACCCAGACAGTCTGGCGCCAGTCAGTGAGGTCCAACTGTCGCCGAGCCGCCCAAGACCCTACTACTACTAATAATAATAATAATATTGGTTATTTATATAGCGCTTTTCTACGCTCAGCATACTCAAAGCGCTTTTATTATCATTACCCCAGCAAAGCCAGGTTCCCATTATACGGCTGGGTTGACGTAGGCACTAATGTCTAAAGTGTCTTGCCTAGGGGACTCAACAGTGCGAAATTTCTACTGACGAGTGCTTTGACTAACATACTAAAAAAATATTGTGATTAATAGTGACATTTTTATTTTGAGAAAAATTGCCTTATCTGGATCTACCACCTTATGTAAGGCGATAGATCCAAAAAATCCAAAAGTTGGGAACGTTAGAAAATGCAGCGATAGCAATATGAGAAAGGACTTTTGCCATTTGCGAAACAAGATTGCCGCGAAACGAAGAATTAGCTGGAAATGTGAAGATTCCGTTGGAATTGGGAGATGGTGAGCTTGGTGACCTAACTATTTTGGGAACCCGATTCTATCGAAGTTGTTACGTCAATTTTAAAGGTAATATACTTAATGTACACCACCATTTAATATATAGAATATTGTATAATACTTATATTTAAGAAGATTTGTATTTTCGCTTTACAATTGTTGTTGGAAAAGAATTTAAAAACGTCTCCATCACCACGGCCCTATCAAGCATTATTGATCATTTTATACTACTTTTTATGTAGCTATTTTAATTTTTTGTTACATATAAATGTTCTGGAACATATTGCCTAGACGCAACATGTATACAATATTATTGTTGCTCATATTTTTAAAATTTTTCAGATTTTATTTATTTATTTATTTTAAATATGGCAGATTTTTTTTTGTTATGATGGAAATATTTTTTCAACTTTATTTGTTTATAACATAGGCCTATATAAAAAAAAATGTGAATAAAACGCAACATAAAAGAGCAACATTCTCTATGTGAGGCCTAATCCTATATAGAATCATTTTGTTGTATATTTTGGCAGCTACCACAAGCAGACAGATCCCACGATAGTTTGTTGGTACACCGAGGTCTCCTATCTTAGGGAGAGGCTTTAGTTGACCTTTAGTCCAAATTGGTGGTGGCTTTTCTCTTTTCAGCATCCAGTTGCAAACATCCAATAATGGTCTGTTTAGCACTCATGTTTTCCATACCTCGGGAACAGTTCCGTATGTGCCAACATTTTCGTTGTTTTTTTTTCAACGAAATTTCATTCTTCTTGGCAGGTTTTTCTCTTGATAAATGTTCTAGAACGTATATTGAGTGTTCTAGAACTTCAAAAAATGTTCTAGAACATTTATACATAATATTACAATAATAAGAATAATGGGACATTTTATATAACCTAAATAAGTTTGTGTAGGGGTGGCGAGCAAGAAGGGCCTGCAGGTTGATAATGCTACTCTAAAAAAATAAATTAAGAAGACAACAATACTAATTTTGATAAAATGTGACATGAGCTAAAATGTGATAAAAAAGGGAAAGGAATACTAAAAGGCATCTATTTGTCGTGCAGGAGGTAATCACTATTAAAGTAGGAAAATCTCGTCTAGGTTTCTGTTAGAAGGGAAGGTGCCGAGGACTGCGGTGGCATTTCCTCTTACCACCGCCATGGATAGGCGTTGGTGGAGGAAAGCTGTGGACCGGGGTTCATCAGTGGTATGTGCGATCCTCCTCCCTGTCTCAGGAATGGTGCTGGTTGCTTCAGCACCAATGGGTCCGAGGGTCTCTGTAGCTATAGTCACAAAGTGGTAGTCATGGCACAGGTCAGCGTATTTGTGTGACTTTAAACGCTCTGCTGCGGTTGCTGCTGCTCCGGCTGTCTGGGACGTCGTGGGGAAGTAGGATGTCGCTAGGGTATCCCTACATGTATAGTCCCAAACAAGCATCATGCCTTTTGACCATGGTGACAGAGTCATTCCATCAGGTTTTCTCCCATCTCTCGTCATGCCTCTTGGTTCTAGGGTGGTTGGTATACCAGCTGAGTTAGGGCGCGGTGGATGATGTCGTTCGCTTCAGCGTGGCGGGTGTATTTGCCATAGTTGTGGATGCAGCTTAGTCCGTGTACAACTGAGGTGTTTACTTGAGTACCGCAGCTCCTACATTCATGCTCAGTGCAGATTGTAGTGCCTAGGCGGAGAGCTACGCCAATTCGTAGTTGGTTATCCTCGAGGCGGAGTCCCAGTGAAGATATTGGAAGGGCGTTTAGCCAGTCCCCAGAGTGATCTGCCCTGGCGGCTAACAGACGTGCCTTGCTGAGGGGGGTGCTAGCGGCTGCTAGTAGTTCTTCAGACCTGATAACGCTCATGGGGGTGGTCCCATGCTTTCTGTATAGAAGGGTTGGGTGGTGGACTTGTTCCTGGGGGGAGATGTGTCATGCCAGGGTTATTGCTGGATCTGTATTACCTTCAACATTATATATATATATTTATTTCTTTATTTACGGTAAAACTCACAATAATACAATTATAGTGAGGCAGCACAGTACGATAATATACCAGCTGATAATTGAAGACCGTAAATAGCGTCAGGATTCAGTCCAGCAGGGGCTGGTCTATTGTACACTCCTACAGTAGCTACAAGTACTATAAAATAAATACAACATACAATACAATCCTATATGTAGCTAGAATACAGTAATGTACCGTACCAATTATTCAGAATATAGCACAATAATGTTATTTGACGCTTCAATAAACTATCTTACACTAGGTGAACATTAAAAGTGGGACAAAGTTCCCGTGCAGCGTTGTTTTAATTAATTATGTGATTTCATCATAGCGCATGTGTAGTTCGTAATACTTTTTCTTTGTTGTTGTGTAGTATTCCTTATGAGATTGAATTTGTTTCAGTTTGATATCAGTTGAGTTCCATAATTTGATAAGTGAAATTAATAAACTGTTGTGTCCGTAGCTGTTATAGGTCCTTGGTATTTTTTATATTTTTGGTACGAGCATTTAGTAGTTGTGGGTCTGTGTGTATATTATTTAGAAATGGTAGTGTTAAGGATTGAAATGGAATAGATAGATTGTGTATATATTTAAATAAAAAGTTGAGTCCATTGAATTCACGCAATGAGTGTAGATTCGGCAATTTAGCAAGTTGTCGTAGTTCGGTCCCAGTACTGTCTCTTATTCGCCTCCCAAATACTAGTCGTAGTGCGTAATTCTGTTGTTTTTCAAGATCGTACAGTAACTGCTTGTATCCGTGTAGGTCATGTAATGGTATTAGCAATTGTGAACAGTAGTTGTGAAAGGGAAGTACAGTAGCCTTATATATATTTAGCTTAGTCTTGCGTGGAAGCTGGCCTTTTATTCGTCGTAGGCAAGATATGGCTAGCGCCATTTTATGTGAAGCCTTTTTTATCTGTTCTTTCCAATTAAGCTGATTGTCCAAAATTACTCCTAGATATTTAAATGTTGTACATTGTTCTATTTTACATGTTGCTGTATCAAGGGTGATTGTATTTACATTGTCATTTCGTTGTTTTGGTGATATTAGTATAAATTTAGTTTTACCTGTATTTAACATGAGCTGATTTTTTGTCAATTCCTTTTCTACTGCGGTTATTTGCTCTGAGAGAATTTTAGTTGCAGTTTGTGGGTCTGAATGGGTGTAAAATATCAATGTGTCATCGGCGTATTGTACTAGGTCTAGATCTTTTAGTAGTGCAATATCGTTAGCGTATAGTAGGTACAAAAGCGGCCCTAGCTGTGTTCCCTGTGGTACCCCCCTGTTAATTTTGACCCATTCCGAAAAAACATTATTCATCTTTACTTTTTGTTTTCTGTCGGTTAAGTAACTATTTAGTAATCGAATCGATGTACTGTGAAACCCCAATCTAGTTAATTTTTCAAGCAATATTTTATGATTAATGGAATTAAATGCTTTCGCTAAGTCTAGAGCTGCAACTGCGACATATTTATTTTTGTCTAATGATGATCGCCAGGTTTCTGTTGTGTATATTAATGCATCAGTAGTAGAATAACGTTTTCTAAATCCAAATTGTCTACGATTAATTATTTTCTCGTCTGTAACGTAATTAAGCATTTGGTTCAGTATCACAGTTTCAAATATTTTACTGAAGGTAGATATAACTGAAATCGGCCTGTAGTTAGTAGGTTCCAGTCTGTCTCCGTCTTTAAATACAGGTGTAACATATGCGGCTTTTAATTTATCAGGAAAAGTAGATGTTGTGAGGCATTTATTTATTATTGATGTAAATGGAAATATAATTTTTGATCTCGCTAATTTAATTATACGTGGTGGTAAGTTAGACGGCCCGTTTGGTTTATTTGTATTAAGTTTTTCGAGAATATTCATTATTTCAAATTCAGATATGTTTTTAAAAGCAAATGTATCGTCTGCATTTTGTGTTGCTATATAACTACTATTTGGCTGTTTTGATATCATTTTATTTGTAAATTTTTTGAATTCACCTAATTTTTCGAATACGCGATTGAATATATTTGCAATTTTTATCGGATCCGTGATTTTATAGCCCTTTGCATTTTGAATTTGTTCAACTGGATTGTTATTTTTGTTTTTATTTAATATTGAATTAATTATAGACCAACGGGAGCGAACTGATTTTTCATTTACAAATTTTGACTTGATATGCATATTTTTCAATCGGCTATTTAAGTTGTTATATTTATTTCTAGCTAATTTGAATATTTTATAATCTTCGGTGGTTTTTGTCGATCGAAATTTATATAATTTTGTATCCTTGTCACATTTTAGGCCTTCCAATTCTTTTGTATACCACTCGTTTTGTTTCAAATTTTTGTTCCTTTTAATTAACTTTCTTTTTAGTGGTACATGTGCATTAAACACCGTTTCAATTTCACGTTCAAAGTACTCATAGCTGTCATTTACTTGCAAAGTATATATTGGTGCCCAATCAATTTTGCCTAAATCATTGAGAAATTTTTTTTCAACAAATTTAGAGTAGTCGCGATATGTGCACCACCTGGAGGTCCCGTGGTGGATGATTTTTGGTGCCACATTGTCGTTACTATGCAAAAGTATAAATTCATGGTCGGAATGGTCGCAGTTAGCAGTTATTGTATTTTTTATGTTTATAGTTGCGTTGGAAGTTATGAAGTGGTCTATTAACCATATTAGTACCGGGCTATAAAATGCTGTACAAATACCGGGGGGGGGGGGGGGGGGGGGGGGGTCATATTGACCCTTCCCTCTAAAATCTACAAATATTAACGAAAACGTCTGAGTTTTTGTTTGTACGTAGGAATGTACTGGGGTGGTAATATTGCAGCACCAAAATTACAAGTAGTGCACAATTTTCACAAAATTTGAAAATTACATTTTTCGGGTAATTGTTTTTTTCAATACAGGTTTTCTGGGGCGCAAAATACATTGGAAAATATTTAAAAATGATATGATTACCATAAATGGCTGTTTAGTCCTCTATGAGTAGGAAAAAAATTAAAAAAACAAGTAACCAGCACTTTTCAGTTAGAACACAAAATTTTTAATTCATTTATACGATGCAATAAATTCACATTTTCAGGTTTTCTTGGGCGCTGATTCTAATGGAATACATTTCAAATATGCTCGATCATTGCTACTTGTATTTTTCGGCGTAATTTGGCAAATTTTGGAGCTAGCACCAAATTTCGTACCCATCACCAAAAATTACAAGTTTGCGATGTCCAGTGCTGTTTTTATTGATTCCATCGGATTCAGGATCCTCACAAACCCGTATAACACAACAAACAAGATGATACTATCCACTGATCAATTTACTCATTTTCCAAAATTTAGTGCTGGCACAACAATTCCATTGAATTCAGAACCCTAACAAACCCGTATAACGCAAGAAACAAGATGACACAATCAATTGATATATTTGATGGTTTTCAAAATTTGGTGCTAGCACCACATTTTGCACCCACTTCCGAAAAATACAAGTTTGAGATGTCTAGTTCGATAACTATATATTCCATTGAATTCAGAACAGCCATAAACCTCTAAAATGCAAGAAATAAATTGTCACAAGCAATTTTATCTATTGAATGGATTTTCAAAATTTCGTGGCTAGCACCAAAATTTGCACACAGCACCGAAAAATACAAGTTTGATACGCTTGGTGCAACTCGTATATATTTCATCGAAACCAGAACCCCAAAAAACCCCAATTGCGTAAAAAACAAGTTTCAAACAATCAATTGACATATTATTTGGCACCCGCCGAAAAAAACAAGTTTGAAATTTCTAAATCAATTTATAAAAATTCCATCGAATTGCTAACACCAAAAAACCGGTGTAAATCAAAAATAGAGATGTTACAATTAATATTTAATGAAATATAATTTTCAAAAAACGTCTCAAAAAAAGTGCCAAAAGTAGGGTTAAAAAATGGTGCTATAACTCGAAAACTACTAAATATTTTCGAAAACGGTTTTCACTACTAGGAAGACAATAGATTTTTAGGAAAAGTCATAAAATTTCAGATTCCCAATTGCGTTTGTTTCAGAATTATAATAAAAAAACCACGGGGGGGGGGGGGGTCATATTGACCCCCCCCCCCGGGTTTAATAGGGTTAAATGTCAACTCTCTCTTATATTACTCTCGCCTATTTATATAGGCGAGAGACCCCTTATATTATTGTGTTATTTGTATTACGCTAATTCGCACCGTAAATGAATAGCTATGATTGGTGAGAGATATTAGTTATTATCTAGCACAGCACATACCATTATTCTAGAAGTTGACCGACAGCAGGTTCCCTGAGCGAAACCGGAAGTCACGTGGGAAGGGAGGTAGGCATTCTTATAGAGAGCATCTAAGGGATCGTATAAGGGTCTTTCCATTATTTCACACATTCGACGAAAGATATCCCTCTAGTGACCTTTACTAAAGGAGTTCCCTTACATACTCCTGTCTTATTAAAGTGGCCTCCAGATGTTAATAATTAACATAAATAGCTAACTGGTCACTAAATTGTATATCGCGCGAATGTTTTACATAATTATGATACGGCTAAATTACGGCTAAATGTCAATCTTCTAATTGCTAAATTTTTGCATGATTTACTGACATTGGTTTATTTTTTAAGTCGTTTACTGGTTTCCAATTAAGAATATTGAAACAAAATAATAAATGAATTAAATATTATTAATATAATTATATTTTATAATTAATATATTACTGTATATACTTCTTTAAAATTTATTATTCTATTGTAACATTGAAAAATATTTACTACTTTTTTTATAAACTTTAAAACTTAAAGTTATTTGGATATGGAAAGTATTTTTCAATTTATTTCAGAGTTGAAAATTAACGATGGAGTAATTATTTTTTGTTCTGTCCGAAAAATTCGTAGTCTGAGCGTACTGTAGTCCCGTACCGTACTGTACTGTACCGTAATAGTCCCGGTGAATGAGCAATTTTGAATTTATACACAGCTTCAAACTATAATTATTTCTGTTCAACGTAAAATTATGTTGTAATCATCTAATGAATTATAACAGCTGTTATGATGACAGAAGATAGAGAGCGGCGGTTAGTGAAGTGATTAATTTGTTCTGTCGGACAGAGGAGTCGAGGTGTCAATAGTAATAGCTGTTATAGGTCAATGTGGCGTAAGTATAGCTCATGAATTCAATACAAGCGCGTAAAAGAAGTAATAAGTCAAATCCGTTTCTTATTTTTGTAAATATGTTTCAATTTAAACCGATTTAACAAATCAACTTAGAGATCAATTTTCAAGGAGCATTCGAGACAGGGGGGGGGGGGGGGGGGGGGGACTCGACGCAAAACCCGCCTTGGCGAATTAACGTCCCGCCCCAATGTTAAATTCTTAATTTAAGGAAAAGAGCAGGTTACAGTGGCACATTATTTTAACCATAACAATAAACTAAGCACAATAGAACAGGTTACAGTTTTATTTTTGAGAATAATCAGCTGTTATTTGCGTCGAATTTCCCCTGGAGAGAGATGAATTTTTATTGCGTCCAGTTTCCTCCCCTATCTGGCGCATTCACAATTGTATAAAAATAGTTAAAGCCATTATTGTTCTGGATCAGTAGTCAGTAGCTATTTTTCTCAGTGTAGGACTTGCTAATAATAATTATACAAATAATTCAGTTTCTCTGCTATCAGCAGCAACCTACTGTAATAGATATTCGCTAAATTCGATTCTAGCAGTTGTAAGTAACCTATACAATTATTATTTCTAAAATTCGTTCAACTTTTAGAACGGTGCAGTATTGTAGCATAAGACAGATTCCGTCATTAAACTCCTTCTAAAAAGTTTTTAATTACAACAATTTTAGTACCCGATCCTCAACAGACGTACTCAGTCTAACTAAATTTCATTCAGCTGGCCTGACACCTAACATAGCACAGTGAGTAAGTAACCTTGTAGATATTCCCATAGGTATCACTGGGAAGAGCTATCAGCTGGGGTAATTATCTAATAAACACTGAATAAACACAACCTTACTAAACTTGGCAAGTAATATACTTCTCTGCAGTTTGGGTCTATTCAATAGCATTCATTACTAGGCCCTCTTTACCATTTTTTTCATGAGCACACTAGCTGGTGTTTCTATTATTAAGTCTATGGCAATTTTCGTGTTATGGGGCTATGTTTCGAACTAAAACAAGTTGACATGTTTCAATCTAAACCGCGATTTTACAAGTACCCATAGAAATCTATTCTTTCATGGTTCAAGCAAAATTTCATCAAAATCGTTAGAGCCGTATTTGCTCTAGGTCAGTAGTCAATAGCCAGTAGTCAGTAGTTTTTTTCTTACAGTAATCAAGTCTTACGACTTGCTAATAATAACACACGAGGCAACTCTTTCCTTGGAGTTCCAGATTTGATAATTATTATTTACTTAAGTAAAATATTTGTTGGTATCATAAGAGTGCACTTAGTAACCATTAGGCCATGCCATTAGTTTGTGCATTAAAAATTAACTAACTAAATAAAACAGTAAACTAAAGCTTTCTGTGAAAAGAGCTTTCAAATGATCCAACAATGAACCTCAATAATATTTTGTGTATAATTTATTTCGGCTGACAAAGGATCTAATGATTATAATTTAGGATGGACCCTCACTATATAGTTCTCCAACCCTATAATTTATTTACTATACCTTAAAAGGGGTTAATCCATCACACCTGCAAAATATGATATGAATCAGATTGGCTTTTGAAATAGTAACACAACTGTAATCTTTATAGTATGCCTATATAAAGAAGCTTCAGCGACTAATTTGTTATAAATGTTATTGCTAATGGTATTGTTACCAGTAGAAATTCGTATGATGTCGTTAGTTATTTTAAATCGTATTATTGAGGGAACAAATTAAAATACTGAACCAGCAGTACAACCACCCGAAACCAACTGATACCAGCACCAAGTACAGGCCAACTGCACTACTACGCAGTACAGTTACCGGTAGTCGAAAACCCTGTTAAACCCTTCAACACAGTTAAACCCTGCTCATGTGCAATATTGTAGATTTGTGGAACCTTTGTCCCACCCTGTGCCCTGTGGAACCCTTGACACTCTTTGCGGAATCTTTGTCCCACCCTTGTGGGACCTTTGACTTTCAGAGGCAGTGAAGTACCTAGACCAACCATTCTAATATGATCTGATCGCAACTCTGATCTCCCACCATCGACTGTTACACACTTAAGTTTTGAGGGGCGAGCCACAACTGTGAGTGAAGCCTTTACATATTGGCGTCATTAGTGAACCATGTCGTTCTGGATCTCTGTAGTACCGAATATTTTAACTCTAATAAAACTGCGAACTACAATGCAACATAACTTATTCAATGGTAGGCCTACTGGTGAGCTGTAGTAGCTATCGGTAGCAGTATATACTACTCACTATCTCAGGCTACCACCATGTAGGTGCCTACTGAAGACATGGCCCTATCATACGGATAAAACTAAAAGCTAGGTAGTAGTTAGGCCGTAGGCAGACGACTACATCCAATCTCATTACGATTTGTAGAAAAATTAGGGGGGGGGGGGGGGGTTGGGGGTGTCACTTAATTACAATACTGTATTCTGCGACATGGTGTACACTATGCAAAATATCAATTTTATAGTTAATTAACATGAAATTCAATCCTTTGTTTTTATTATTATCTCAAATTAAACTAAATTCCGCCATTGTCAATGATACTGAGTTCATCCCCCACTTGTGAACCGAAAGTCATAGACCCTATTGTCTATGAGGATATTCCCTTGACTGATGCTGAAATTTCTTTACTAAATAAAGTTAAATCTTTCGGTCCACTTTCTCTGTATCTTTCTGTCAACAAGTCGAACTTTATCGCTTTATCAAGCCAATCTTGTCTATATTAAGTTTGCCACATCGGTTCGGGGTAGGTTCCTAAATTTTGTGAAATAGAATAAAATAAATAAACCCTGTGTTTTACAAAATAACGCACTAGCAAATGATCTGCCATCTATAATCCCGGAAAAACGATCTAGATTATGTCCGAAAATCATGGAATTGTGAATCTGGATTTATTTTGGATTATAATAATCAAATTTTGGAGCGATTTTTTTTATCAAAATTACACACAGATTTATTTAATCCAGCCAAACGGATAAAGCCTAAGGACAACCTCAGGTGTGATGAGCAGCATGCCTTAACCCAGTTAAAGAAAATAATAAAATCATATGAATATGACACAGTTATTAGGCTTCAAGATAAAGGATCGAAACACTTCGTAGTTATGAAGAAAAAAACGTATTGTAATAGTATATCCAAAACAATTTAAGAGACACTTTGACTTTTACTTCATATACGGTTGACTCCTCTAATCTTGTAATTATTACGATAAATTAGAGGATTTTATTAATAAGTGGAAAGATGTTAAAGTTATTAAATGAGTGTAGGAAATGTCTCATCCAACAAGATCCAAAACCTGGGAGAATGTTTGGTAATGTAAACCCACAAGGAGAATCGTCCTCTCCGCTAGTTCCTTTATGCTTCTGGTCCGGTTACACAACGTTTGGGAAGGTTTGTAGTGTGAAAGAACATTTGGCTGCAAACACGAGGCTTTTCTGAAAAACACAACGATGTTTTACTTTGGATTAATACCTGTAGTTTTGCCACGATTCCACCTTCTGTTTCTGTTCATATGTTTAGATCTGTCAAATTTTTTCCTATCTGTTGATGATGGGATGGGTATAAATGCGGTCGAGGAAATTCTATAACGAAATAGAACTAATATAAAACAGAGTGATCCCCCCAATGAGTGCATTATAGAGGCACTTAAGATTTGTTTGGAAAGCAATAACTGTAAGTTTCTTGAAAACACTATACGCAGTTAGGTGGATCAGTTATGTGTCCATCGAATTCCTGTACATATGCTGAGGATGTGGGGTGCAAAATTTATTGTCAAAGCCGTTTCTTCATATCCGCATCAACCAGTAGCATATAAAAGGTTTCGATATGACATATTATCTATTGGCATAACACTGACGGATGAGGACTTATAGAGCTTCGTAACTTATTTAAATAAAACTGTTCTACCTGGGAAGATTCTCTTTTAAAATAGAATAAGTTAGGGAAGGTAGAGAAGTTAATTTCCTTGACCTCACAATCATTTGTAAGCAATAATGGACAGACAAAGAATTACCACAAACCTACTGTATGGATGTTCACCAATATTTATGTCACACAAGCGCACATCGCTGGTCGCAAATCCGAACAAACCCATAAGAGTCGCACTGCGATTTCGTAGAAATAATTGTAGCTTGAATGAGGATTTATATGAAAATCGAAGAGAATATGGTTTAGCTTTTACTGCTGCATCCTACTGCAGTACAGTAATTGGCTCTTCTGACCTGACTGTTTTGGTTCTCAAACTATTGATTCTCAATTAAATTATGTTTTCAATTTCTCGTTTATTGTTTTGGTTCCTTTCAACACGCCTCTGTAACCTGCTTCTTTATTTACCTGCCTGCAGGTAGGTGTAAATGTAGTGTAGGCGTAGCATTTACCCCCAGGTAATATGTCGAATTTTTCATTTCAATCAGATTTTATAAACGTTCAATGTAGTGACTATGCTAGGAAGGAGAACAAAATAAGATTTCTATATAAACCTTCACTAAACTGTTGAATCTCTCCCAAAGATGTAAAGATATTAACATATTGAACCCATATAAAATTAGTTTGCTTAATCTTACATTATGATGATTGCTATTAGCATGAAATGTAATAGGTTACTTTTATTAAACTTTATTAATATTAAATACAATACATAAATAAATTTTACTAATATACTGTTAATATAGCCTATTTAATATGATGGATGTATTTCATATGATATTGTTTGCAACTTGTTCTTTTCGAATAGCTTTTGCTGGATCCCTGAATAAACGGTATGACCTAAAGTTCCATAATAAAATTATTTCAAACCACGAAATAGTAACAACATCGAAGAACAGTTTGATTGGTTGCGCCTCAGTTTGTGCCAAAAGATCAGAGTGCAAATCATTTCAGAGACATGCAACAAGAAGGAGCTGTGTATTAAATAGTGAAAATGATATGAATATTCCAGCAGAAGATATTATTGAAGCAAAAGGTTGGGATTTATATGTTGTAGCTCCTGTACTCCAGATAAATCTTGTAGGAAATAATGCGTCACAGAGTTCCCAAAGTGAATACCCACAATTTGCAGCTAAGAATGCCATTGATGGTAAAGATGTGGGATTCCAGACCGGTAATAGTGGGTAAGTTATAAATAGTGTAGGTAGGTTTTATATTGTTTATATTTAAATTTTATTAGTTTTACCATGGATATTGCTGATGATAAACTTTTGGCAATTGTTAGGAACATCTTGATACACAAAGAAACAGTAACCTACTTTTCAGGCAACCAACACAAGGAAAGCGTAACCATGGACATCCAGCTATGACATATATTACCAACTTTAAAGTAATAGTTGACTTGTGAGAAACGAAATTGCAACGGACAACTATGTAGAATCGGGAAGCCTGGAAGTATCTCATTCCGAGCTCGCTCGACCTAGTAGTAGTAGTGTTTCATCTGATGCAGAATTTAACTATGATTTCATATCTTAATATCATGGCTTTCAAAATGGTTAAAGCTTAATTATAGAGTGGAGCAAAAGGATGCAAAAATAACACATCAAATAGAATAGCTGATTTTTATATAGATTATAATTTATTTTTACTGGTGTAGGTCATGTATGCGGACATCAACTGAAGATGATGGAACAACATCCTGGTGGAGGGTTGATATGAATATTCCTCGTACCATCACAAATGGTGTAATTTATACAAGGAAAATAGAAACAGACAAGTGAGTTAGTTTTATTATCAACAATAAAAGACACAATTCACTAACATGGACTACCCATGATAATTAAGTCAATATAATTAATTAAGTTACAAAACATCAGGAAGCTCATTTAACTGAATATAAATGGGCCAAACTTCTAAATCAATTTATTACCAAAACGATCATATTATATATCTCACACGCCACCTACAGGTTACGTCGCGTTTCGGCAACTGTCACGTTTAGGCAACTCAAATTCGCGTTTCGGTAACTGAACAATTACATTTCACCAACTGCTATAGTTGTGTTTCGGCAATTTCAGCCTTTCGGCTAACTTAGCGCAGTGGGTGTTCAAGAGCACCGAATGCAGACTGGACAGACTGATGAGGTTCTGATTAAGGACATGGGGGGCGGTTGGCGACTCGCCCTCGCGTCAGCAGATGATAGTGGCAATGGTGGAATTGGTCTATTGATGAATCCAACTGCACATGCAGCATTGGACAAAATAGACCAAATCTCTAACCGCATCATCCGTTGCCACTTCTCATGTTCTGGAAGACTGGCTAAGAAGTTTCCTAAGGTGGTTCTGATTGTGTGCTACTCTCCAACTAGTGTTGCCCCTGTAGAGGAGGTGGAAAATTTCTACCACAATCTACAAGTAGCTACTGATGGAGTGGATCAGCATGCATTCTTAACATTCCTGGGAGACTTTAATGCAAGTCTGCATCAATCACCTACATCGCCCTGGGTCTATAGCAATAGTGTTAACCGAAATTCTGTCCATCTTCAGGATTTTATCTCTGGAAATGGATTGTTTTCGGCTGGAACCCAGTTCAAGAAGCGAACTGGAAAGCTATGGACTCATAGTGGACCCAGTGGTCACAAGTCCCAGATAGACCATATTCTGTTTCGTAGGAAATACAGGAGCTCTATACAAGACTGTAATGCATTTACACTTCGACCCTTCTCCAGTGATCACCGCCTTCTTGTGGCCAAGGTAAGACTTAGTCTGCGTGCTAGCAGAACAACGAAATCTGCCTTGCCGCGGCATGACTGGTCCTCTCTGTTGCAACAGCCAAGTGTGAGATCCAGCTTCACACTACAGCTGAGCAACAGGTATGAGGCTCTTGCCTCTGAGGCGGCAGATCACTGTGAGGGCTATACTGCCTTTACAGAAGCAGTTAAGTTAGCAGCTGCAGAAACAGTTCCTGTATACCCTCGAAACAGGAAAAGGGCCCCCTGGACTGACAACAAAATTCAGAAGTGCCGAAATGACCTTCATAAGGCGCAGAAAGAGTCCCGACTCAAACAGACTACAGCGGCCAAGAATGCAGTTAAGGCTGCATCTAGGTCCCTGAACAGGCAGTACTCTGCTAATCTACAGGAGCTAATAAACCAACAGGTTGATGCCATCAATGATGCTGACGACAGCAGGCAATCATCCCAGGCATGGAAATCGATCAATCTGCTTACTGGGCGGAAAAGCCAACCAACCACCAAGGTTAAGGCTGAATCACCAGCCGATCGCCTCAATGGTTGGAAAGCCCACTTTGAAAAGCTCCTCAATAATGACAGGGTATTGCCTCATAACTTTATAGAAGTAAAAGTGTCTGAGTCTGTACTCCCAGATAATCCCATTGGCGATATCTCCTTTGCAGTAGTGAAGGCTGTTGCAAAGAGCATTAAGACCAATCGTGCCAGTGGAGTAGATGGTGTTCCCCCTGAGGTCTTTAAAATACCTGTGTGTTTAAAGCTCATCTATCCCATCATAGTAGACATGTACCGAACAACAAGAGTCCCACAAGAAATGAAAACAAATAAGTTGGTGCCAGTTCCCAAGAAGGGCAACCTAACACTCTATGGTTCTTTTCGGGGAATCTCATTGATCTCGATTGCTGCAAAGCTATACAATAGGATTCTATTAAATCGCATCAGGGATCCCATTGAGAGACTGCTCCGTGGAAATCAGAATGGGTTCCGTAAAGGTCGTGGGACCATGGAGCCCATTTTGGCACTTAGAAGGATAATTGAAGAGTTATCAAAAAAGAAAGACAGGCATCTGGCTGTTATCTTTGTTGACTTCTTCAAGGCCTTTGATTCAGTCTCTCGCTCACGTATGTTCAGCATACTTTCATTATATGGGATTCCTGATGAAATTATTGCAGCAATCAGATCAGTATACGATGGTTCGACAACATTTGTGTCTACTGTTGACGGTGACACAGAACCATTTGAAGTGTTATGGGGCGTCCTCCAAGGAGACACACTTGCACCATTCTTGTTCATTATTGTGGTTGACTATGTTCTACGCATGTCCTTAGATCATTATAATGATGATGGGGTGATGATAACTCCACCTACTGGCTCCAGAAGTCGAGGAAATCCTGCCAAGTACCTAACTGATCTAGACTTTGCTGATGACTTAGGAGTACTCTCAGAATCATTAGAGGGAGCCCAACGGCTCCTCAGCCAGTGAACCTGACAGTTAACTTTGAAAGTCCTCAGCAAGTCTCTGATCGGATGAGCATAAGCTCAAAGGATGGTATGCTTGAGCATGTGGACGACTTCTGTTACCTGGGATCATGGATCCGGAAGTCAGGTGAGGACCTTCGAATACGTAAGGGAAAGGCATGGGCAGCCTTGAATAGGCTTTCCAGGATTTGGAAGTCACCGAGAATTAATCGGAAACTTAAGGTCCGATTATTTAGAGCAGCAGTAGTTCCAGTACTCCTCTACGGGAGTCCATGCTGGGCTCTAACTGCTGAGGACACCAAATCTCTGGATGGCACATTCACAAGAATGCAACGCCGGGTTCATTGTGTCAAGTACAATGCACACATCTCCAACCAGACACTATATAACATTGGAGGTGTCTCATTGGTTCCCCCAAGCTTGACACTAGAACAAAATCGCCTCCGCTTTGCAGGACATTGCTTTCGCCGGGAGGACCAGCCAGTGCATAATCTTGTACTTTGGCAGCCTCATGGAGTGAATAAGCATGGTGGACAGCCCATGACTTTCTTGAGACGCATCTTAAAGGACACTGGCCTTAAAGATGCGGATGATCTAGCAAATGTCATGGGTGATAGGGAGTTGTGGCGGTGCAATTTTGTTGACAAGCCGGCACAGCATTCTTAAAAATGCAGCTGCAATGCAGCACGCCGATCCTAGTAGTAGTAGTAGTAAGTTGCGTTTCGGCAACTAGGTCACAAACCTCGTATGTAATGTAACTGTGACTACATTAATTATGAAAGTAAATTATAAATTATGACAAGTTTAAAAGTTAGTTATAGTTATTGATGGCAGAGTTGTTAATTGGTCATTTATATGTATACATTGCCGGTTTGCACATATGGCAGTGATAAAATATGATTTTGTGGTCTGATTGATAAAGGTGGAATTTTTCTCCACGAAAATTAGAACTAATCATTGTACGCTCTCCATTTTGGGCGCAAACTGATCCTGAGATATGTCGGATTCTAAATTTTGTCTACTGAGTCGAACGCCAGTTGAAAAACCAAAATTGAAAAGGGGAATAGATAAACAGTACTGTGTGAATTAATATCAGATTGAATTATAATATCAGATTAAATTAATAGACTTATCATATATCGAATAATATGGGGACAATATACAGTATGGAATTAATAACATCAGTTTCTAAATAACTCAAAGTAGTGTTGGAGTAGGCTTGGGTAAAATAATGTAGAATGTAAATGAATAATGGGAAACGTAATGAGGCAAAGGTAATAAATAATACTGATTTGCTCTGCCATATGTTGATACAATGCGATGGTGACGTTGAGATTCCATCTATCTCTATACTGTAGGCTCTATACAGTATCCAGTTGGCCTTTGTTTAGGAGTCGAAAACATTCATAGTCTATATTTTCCTATTTGTTTAGAAGTGGCCGAAACACATCTATCAGTTGCCGAAACGCATCTATCAGTTTGCCTAAGCGCATCCTGTTAACAGTTGTCGAAATGCAACTATGAGTTGCCGAAATGACACTATGAGTTGCTGAAATGCATCCCTCAGTTGCCGAAACGCAACCTTGTTACCATGTTGCCAAAACGCGACTACGAGTTGCCGAAACGCGGCTCTAACGCTACTATCAGTGCCGAAACGCGACAACAGCCACCTACGCATCCAATTTAGTTACTATACCTAACCTTATACCTTTTACAAACATTTACCAATGACATTGTATGGTTATTACCAAGTTAGTTCTGTGTTTTAGCAACGAGACCATACACTTGTTAGTGGATATAGTGATGATTAGATTTAGATGGGTAAAATTTCCAATCCAGTGAAATTGTCGTGACAAAAAAACTAATAGTTATACACTATTAGTGAAAAAGTTCATTCCAAATTCATTTCAAATTCAGAGTGCATCTCTAATCAGATGGACTTGTCCATGCAATCATTATGTTTTCTATATAATATTGCAAAGTAAAAATATAAGCCATCACCGACTTGTGACATTAGATCTCTGGCAGCCACTCAATAATGATGCCTTGTTACACTGATTCACATGTTTTTAGCACATAATTTTTTTGTCCACTAACCCTATTGTTTTATTGTTTCCTATATATACAAATTTAAGTTATTCAAATTACTATGTTGTATTATTACATATTACATAGGCCTATATTACAGAATATTTGCAACATCAAATACAATATGTGAATTGAGTAATTTATATTATTTTTAATTGCTTCTTTACTCAGGGCAGAACATGCTGTTGTCATGGTTGGATATGATGATGAGGCATTCAGTGGTCAAAACAAAGAGTGTTTCCAAGTTCCTGATGAATTAGACAACAACATCATTATATTCGATTGTTACACTCCTGTTGCCGGAAGATATATCATCATTGAGAAAGAAATTGGAGGGGTATTGAGTTTCTGTGAACTTTATGTTTGGGGTTACTTGGTGTATTGAATGAATGAATGAATGAATTGAATTTTAATGTCATGGGCTCATGCCCCCAGCCGATAGCGGCTTACCAGACACCAGATTATAATAATGCACAGCACTATAACACAAAAATATATATATATATATAACACAAAACTGAATATAGCTGAAATATATGATAGAGAAAATATTCGAATTTACAAATCAGTAATCAATTACAAATGATTGTACAATATATTTTTCCGTTCATCAAACAATGAAGATAAATATTTAACCGCACCAACTTGATTATCGCACATGAAATATTTAAGTTTTTGTTGATTATTTAATTTACGTATATCTAGTGGTATAGAAGAGCGGTCTAAAGCATGTATTAGAATCCATTACATGCTAGATAATTATTCCTTGTAAAATAGTTAGATACCTTCCTGGTATTGACCCTATCATGTATTTATGGTTTGATAATTTTGTTTAGGTATCCTCTGCTTTTTTTATAGGTTGACTGTTTAATGTTTTGCCTGTGTTAGTGTTCCTAAGCATAGTATTGTTTATTATATTGGTGTGCAGTTCGGAGCCGCATCTAATCATGTGAGGCATTATGGGAGAAAAGAGGGTCTCTGTCAATTAATGAAGCAGAGATACCTTTCTTTGGTCAAGGTTGGTATGGTAGGTAATATTTATAGGTAGGTGGTACCTGTGACAACATGTGTCCGCCCAGGACAAATGTTCGGAAAGTCGACAATACTAGCAAAATCTCTAATGATAGCTTATGGTATTTTTTTTGTAATTACTTCTTCCTACAATATCGTCACTAATCTTCAACCGTACCAGTTATCAGGAGGCGTTAAAATATCCCAATTCAAATAGTTACTGTTTGGCCGGTCAAAATGACTACCAATCAGTTATTGAATTAGTTGCTTCTATGTTAGTAATAAAGCCATAAGATACTGCCATTTCAAGCCATTTCAAAATTTCCAGAACATTAATTCTTAACCCTTTGCGTACCAACACTTAATAAAGGCGGCACACTGCCGCCTTTTTTTTGCAAATAATTCAGGACAATGCTCATTAAGGCGGCAGTGTGCCGCCTTTATGTAATTATAACTTCACCCCCAGGGCGGCAGAGTGCCGCCTTTACATATATTATCCTGACCCCCAGGGTGGCAGGGTGCCGCCTTTTTTAAAAATGCTCTTAAACTTTCTTATAACTATTGGGACGGAAAAATTGAGTTTATATTCGTGTTGGGCAGGAAAAACTGGTCTAGAAAAGTTAATTTAATATTGCTTGAATGGATATTGGTTTGAGGGCATTTTAAAATACATAATTTATGCAATTTAATTTCAATTTTGCCAAAAATTTGTTACAAAAAATTAAGGCAGCAGTGAAAGCTACATTATATATTTAATATAGAGAACATACCCGGGGGTAAACGCCACGCTTGTTTTTATATATATATAATATATATATGTACAAATGTCAAAGCATCCAAATAAGGGCCACAGCATAGTAGTTTTCGACCAGCCTTTAGAGCTATTTCGTCTATAATAATAATAATAAATGATATTTGTATTTGGTGTTGCAGGTGCCCTTAGGGAGTATTTACACTCTTATCAGGGCGCCTGCAGCTGCCACACTAATCTAATTTACAATTACCGGTAAACAAAAGGGTTTTCAGTTCGCGCCTAAATGAGTCATAGGTCATCATGGATTCAGTTGATCGGGTCGATGGCGGTAGTTTATTCCACAAACGAGGGGCAAACGAGTAGAAGCTCTTCGATGCTAGGGTGTTTTTCACAAGTGGGACAGAAAGCTTTGAGAGATTGCTGGATCGCAACATACGGGTATCCTCAAGGATAGATATTTCATTGCGCAAATAAGTCGGGGCAGTCCCAGACAGACATTTAAATGTGATACAAACAAGCTTATAATTAATCCGTGATTCAATGGGCATCCCCTGGCAGCCAGTGAAGGGATTTCAGCATTGCCGTTGCCGAGGTGTACTTGTATTGTCCATTGATAACACAATATCGCGGAGAATGAGTAACCAATCTTGCAGCGCTGTTTTGTATCATTTGTAGACGTTTAACTACTGATTTAGCGGATGTTTTAAGGACAGCGTTTGAATAGTCGATTCTGCTGGTTATGAATGCATGGACTAGGGTTTCTAGAGCTGAAGTTGTAAGGTAAGGCCGAATTTTATACAAAGACCGGATATAATATTTCGATTTCGCTGCTGTTGCTACTATCTGATCTTTAAATTTCAATTCACTATCAAACACAACTCCGAGAGATTTAACCTTATCAGAGAAATCTATCTTAACGTTTCTGTATACAATTGTTCTAGCATTCAGAGGTATCTTCATTCTTTGTTGTTTCGTGCCATATACAATCAGTTCAGTTTTATCTGGGTTAATTTGTAGGTGATTAACGTCCATCCAATCAGCAACAATATGTAGCACAGCAGTGATACGAGTCTTCAGGGTCTCTATATCTTCAGCATATCCAGTCACAAAGAATTGTGTGTCATCAGCATAGTTAGCACCTTTCACTCCTAATGCATCCACACGCCAGAACAGGTCAGTCATATACGCATTATAAAGTGCTGGCCCAAGGATACTTCCCTGAGGCACGCCGGTTTGAAGCAATGTTTTATCAGATGTACTCTCATCAATTTTCACGCATTGATGTCTGTCAGCTAAATAGGACTCAAAGAGATTAAGTGCAGCACCAGTGAACCCAAATTCTTTACTGAACTTAAATATAAGGTTTTTGTGATGGACAGTGTCGAACGCCGCACTCAAATCAATATAGGAGCACAAAGTAACTTGTTGATTTTCTATTCCCTTAAGAAATTTATTTAGAAGAAATAGATTAGCAGTTTCAGTGGAATGGTGCCGTCTGTAACCAGACTGTGTCTGGTGAAAATCTAGCTGTGGTG
This sequence comes from Nemertoderma westbladi, assembly GCA_032718475.1. NCBI lineage: Eukaryota > Metazoa > Xenacoelomorpha > Nemertodermatida > Nemertodermatidae > Nemertoderma > Nemertoderma westbladi. The sequence continues at coordinate 25,839 of JAUCBJ010005422.1, forward strand.
TAGCTCTATAAAGTATCACTTTCTCAACTACCTTAGATAAGAAACTAAGGTTTGACACTGGTCGATAATTTTTTAATATCTCAGCATCCAACTCCGGTTTCTTTAAGAGAGGTCTTACAATAGACTGTTTAAGAAAGGCTTGGAATTCCGCATCTGCTAAAACCATGTTTATATACATCGTTAAGGGCTGAATAACAATGGGAATTACCGATTTAAATAAAGGCGTTGGCATACAGTCCAGTTCGCAAGTTGCATTTGACATCTTCCTTATGAGTTGAGCTAAGTCCTCCTCTTGAAAAGGCTGAAATTCACAAAAGTCTGTTTTATACAATTTTGGGAGATTATTACATCGACTGCTCGTATTGAATGTCAACATAATAGTGTTAATTTTTTCAGTGAAAAAATGTGAGAACTTTGTTGCCAACTCAGCACTATTGCCATGCTTAATCGGTAAAACAAGGTTTCCTCCCTTTCCCAATAACCTTTTGAACTGTTTCCACAGAAGTTTTGAGTTAGTCGAATTGGTATTAATATAATCGCAGTAAAACGCCCTTGTAGAATCGCGAAGCAATTTCGCTAGGTCCGACTTTGCTATATTTAAATTAACTTTGTTCTGCTCAGTCCGTTCTTTGTGAAACGCAAGTTCACACCGTCTCTTCTCCTTCCGTTTAGTCTGGATCCCCTCCCTATCTTCCTCCCTGATTTTCGAGTGTTTAGTGTTGATCTTTACAATCTTCTCTTTCATGGGAACATGTCGTTCAAACAAATTCCTCAGGTTCTTTACCCACGCCCCAAACCCTTTGCATGTTAAATCTCCACTACTCTTATCCAATCCATTAACTTTCAGCTCCGTTATAAATTTATCCTTATCAAAGTTTTTCCAGGCTCGAAAACTTCTCCGTTCCTCATAAGATTTAGAGATATTTCTGGACAGATTCGATATCCATCGCATACTGGCATGATCACTAAACACTTCGTCTATAGGATCCAGATCAACATCAGCGATTTTATAGCCCAGGCTAGCTACAAAATCTAGAGTATGACTGTCCTTATGCGTTGGACCCGTCTTCTTGAAATCGAAACCGTGTGTCTCCAATAGATATTGGAACGACTTGTCAGATTCTAACCATAAATTTACTTCGCCAAAAATAGTAATTGTGTCGAACTTTAACGACATGTCTTCCAATGTACTATCAATAATTTTCTTATACTCGACAATTGAAGTTGGATACCTTTTACTATTTGGGAGGCGATGAATGACCATGAACAAGTCTTTGTCGGTTGCTAGAAGCAAGGATTCAAACTGTTCATTAGCCGGGATGGGTATTTTTCGCAGTTTCACCGAGTTGTGCGCTATAACGGCCACCCCTCCTCCAGTACAGTCTTTCCTCGTCAAATGCCGATTATAGTAATCCTCCGGAGTGGCGAGATTCAAGAACTCAACGTTGTTCCATAGCTCGACTATGAATACTAAGTCTAGCGTTCTAGCTATTATGTCCTCTTTGACAGCATACACTTTATTCTCATTCAGCGAGCGCACATTCTGATACATGCATCTTAGGGAATATTCCTTATCAGCACACCCTCGCCGTCGTTGAGTTTGTTTCTCCGCCATTACTTCAGACACTGGAAATACGAGTGCATTGACCAGTAGGAGCAACGCCGTGACTACTGGTATGAAGAAAACCAAGTCACGACGTATTACTGCCATGATAGGAACAGAATTAATGGAGTTATCGTAGCGAGTTTAATCTTAGATAATTGTAGAATTTACAGAATACTGAAATCACCATTCATATAGGCCTATGTCAGTAGCAAAAATTGTACCGGTACAGAGTAGTATAGTGCGGTCCGATCAGTTAAATAAAAAAAAAAAAAAAAATAAAAAATAAAAATATGCTATATATGTATATGTCTATGTGTATGTTGAATGACTAAGGTTGTGAATATCACCCCCAATAGTTTAATACTCTGGACCACATTAATAGAAAGGTAGCCCAACTTGAGTGAAAGTGGTGTTACATCTGATTGCTTATTTAACCTGCTGGTTAAGACGCGGATTATTTTGCTCAAAAACGACTTTCCATTTTTCCCCCCACATATTTATTTAGTGCTAATCCTCCTGCATCTGGGTGAGAGATAGATCTCAGTTGGCTTCGCTAAGAATTAAGCAGTATAATGAAAAATCATCCGCATATATTGCCATTGGATTTGAAAGGTCTGTCACCAGATCATCAATATACACCAGGAAGAATGTTGGACCCAGGAGTTATTGCAGGGGAACAGAAGCATTAATACATCTCGTTGGGAGCATTTGCCCTCAACAACCACTCAAATACTACAGTTGAGTATATATGATTCCAACTAGGATAGTAGCTTTTCACAGATCCGCCATGCCTGCCCAGCATGCCAAACATGATCAAAAGCGTTCTTTATATCCAGTGCACCAACTATGACTTCAACCTGGACCTTTTAAAGTAGGTTCCAGCTGGTACTCAGAAAAGTAAGTAGGACAGTAGCAGAATGCCCGGGACGAAATCCAAACTGAAACTTAGTGAACAACTTCCTAGAGAATACTGAAACTAATGCTTATACAGTGCCAGGTTGGAACGATGTATTGAGCGATTTGCATGGGCTGGCCCGCCATGCATTCCTGCTCTGGAGTGCGTTGGTTATGGTTAGTCCTCGTAATGGCGATATACATAGGAAAATGTATAGCATGTAAAAGTAGGAAAGTAGGAAAGTAGTAGGAAAAGTAGTAGTAGTAGGAAAATGTATAGTAGTAATATCCCAACTGCCACTACAAAAGATGATGTTGTAGGGGATGTTAATATTAGTATTAATGTGCATGGTTTTATACCTAATAGTATGATTTACACCATCGTTTCTCCCATTGTTAAGAGTAAAACTGGTAAGCTTACTACTGATTCTGCTAATTATAGACCTATTTCGTTGATGTCTATACTTAGTAAACTATTTCAAGTAATTCTTTTACAAAGAATACGGGTTTTTCTGGACACTGGTTGTCATCAATTCGGATTTATAAAGGGTATGGGTACGGAAAAGGCTATTTACGCAAATAAGGAAATAATTAAATTTTTTCTGGTAGTAGGTATTATTTTTTATAACCATTTGCTGTGTGTGCTATTATACATTCATTTATATACTGTACGATATGTCCCGTCGGACGAAGTAAAATAAAATAATAATAATAATAATACATATATACATTGTTTGGTGTATTTGTTATTGTTTTTATATATTGTATAAATAAATCTATCATCGGTGTTTTTTGCCCACGATATACAGGAGGTTAGAATATACGAAATTCACAAATTCGGGAAATTCTTTGGGATTAACCCCATTAGTACCGGGCTATAAAATGTTGTACAAATACCGGGGGGGGGGGGGGGGGGGGGGTCATATTGACCGCACCCTCTAAAATCTACAAATTCTTTAGAAAACGTCTGATTTTTTGTTTGTACGTAGGTATCACTAGTCTGGATCCGACCGAAAAAAAAAATTTTCGAAAAAATGTATTGGGGTGGTTATATTGCAGCACCAAAATTACAAGTAGTGCACAATTTTCACAAAATTTGAAAGTTACATTTTTCGGCTAATTGTATTTCAATACAACGGGCGCAAAATACATTGGAAAATATTTAAAAATGATATGATTACTATAAATGGCTGTTTAGTCCTCTCTGCGTAGGAAAAAAATGAAAAAAACAAGTAACCAGCACTTTTCACTTAGAACACAAAATTTTTAATTCACTTATACAATGCTATAAATTCACATTTTCAGGTTTTATAGGGAGCTGATTCTAATGGAATACATTTCTAATATGCCAGATCATTGCTACTTGTATTTTTCGGCGTAATTTGGCAAATTTTGGTGCTAGCACAACATTTCGTACCAATCACCAAAAAGTACAAGTTTGCGATGTCCAGTGCTGTTTTTATTGATTCCATCGGATTTAGGACCCTCATAAACCCGTATAACGCAAGAAACAAGATGATACTAGCTACTGATCAATTTGCTTACTTTCCAAAATTTGGTGCTGGCACCACAATTTTCACCCACCGGCGAAAAATACAAGTTTGAAAACTGTTATGAAATTTGTACTTATTTCATTGAATTCAGAACCCTCACAAACCCGTATAACGCAAGAAACGAGGTGACACAATCAATTGATATATTTGATGGTTTTCAAAATTTGGTGCTAGCACCACATTTTGCACCCACTTCCGAAAAATACAAGTTTGATATATCTAGTTCGATAATTATATATTCCATTGAATTCAGAATAGCCATAAAGCTCTAAAACGCAAGATATAAATTGTCACAAGCAATTTTATCTATTGAATGGATTTTCAAAATTTCGGGCTAGCACCAAAATTTGTACACAGCACCTCCATATATTTTAAATCCTCCTTCTAAATCCTCCATAAACCATCCTATTTTTAAAAATACAAGTTTGATACGCTTGGTGCAACTCGTATATATTTCAGCGAAACCAGAACCCGAAAAAACCCCAATTGCGTAAAAAAACAAGTTGCAATCAATCACTTTACAAAATTGATATATTTCAAAATTTGGTGCTGGCACCAAAATTTGGCACCCGCCGAAAAAAACAAGTTTGAAAATTATAAATCAATTTATATGAATTCCATTCAATTGCTAACACCAAAAAACCGGTGTAAATCAAAAATAGAGATGGTACAAATCATATTTAATGAAATGTAATTTTCAAAAAACGTCTCAAAAAAAGTGCCAAAAGTAGGGTTAAAAAATGGTGCTATAACTCGAAAACTACTCAATATTTTTGAAAACGGTTTTCACTACTAGGAAGACAATAGATTTTTAGGAAAAGTCATAAAATTTCAGATTCCCAAATGCGTTAGTTTCAGAATTATAATAAAAAAAACACGGGGGGGGGGTCATATTGACCCACCCCCGGGTTTAACCTTTGTGCACCCTTCATTTTTTATAACATTAATACCACTTGGGGTCACATATGACCCATTACATATTTTTCGCAATTAGAATCTGTCTTGCCGTTATAATATAACGCCGGCCTTGTAGATTCATGGATCAATAGATTAGATATGCTAAAAATCTAATTTTTCAACCGCAGACCATATTCAGCGCGTTTATGGGAGTAAATCAAATTACTATCGAAACACTTAAAATGCAAAATTTTCAAAAAAAAACCATCACCGATGATTTACTAAGTAGTTATTACAGAAACATTTAATTAGAGAAACATTGGACTTGTGAGACAATTCGAAATAATATAAGGATTGAATGTAGTACAGTACAAACAGTTCTAAAAAAATAATTCAATATAATTGAGTACTGTAGAGCATGAGTACTGTAGAGCAGAGTGTAGTGAGGTACAGTATAGCACAGTTCATAAAGTGTAGTTCATGTAGCACACTATCAGTCAATATAGAGTTCATCCTAAAAATCCGACCTCGGATGTGAGTTTAAAATTTAATAAACTTAGACACGCACTTGCCACATATCACGAAGCAATGCTCATTACAAATGTAATCATCACAATTACAACATGAAAGAAATGTTTTCAAATCTTTAGATCTATCGCATTCCACACATCGACGTCGCTTTCTCTTACGTGATTCAGCTATTGAAATCAGATTATTCGAGGTTGCTATATTACTTCCTTCATTATCATCATCCAGTCTACGTGCATTGCGAATAACTAACAACGCTGCTTCACTACGAGGCATAGTAGTTCGTGTCAGTAGTGTTGGACCAATTAGTTCACGACCCAATCGTTCCAAGAACAAACGCCGTTGGTTACGTTTATGATTGAAGTAGTCTGGAAATAGGTCCATCCAGATGCAGAAGGCATTATATCCAGAGATGCCAATTATATGACTAAATACAACGACGGGCCATCTTCGAGTTCTTCGTTTCACTGAGTATTCTTCCAAACACTTATCTACTGCATCTACACCTCCCTTAGTTTTATTATAATCCATGATCATTAGAGGTTTCTTCTTATCACCAACACTGGATAATTCATTCCCACTATGCATCGTACTCAGTAATGCAACAATTTTACCTTTCTTGGGGCAATATGAAACTATAGTGGTATCATTAGTATGTCCAAATAAACTGCTAAATGGTTCTCGAGATTGAGTAGCAACAAACTCCAATGGGAGTTCTGGTTTGTTTCTTCGAAGTGTTCCTAATAAGGTTTGCTTTCGTTTCAACATCTCCTGACCCAAACTGTACGAGGTGTAAAAGTTGTCAGTTGTCACATTTCGTCCTGGCAACCCAACAGTTAGCTCCAAAGCAACTCTCTGACCTTGATTCCGCTCAGGGCTGTCACCTTCCTGCTTTCCAAGATACGGTTGAACATTGTAAATGTAATTATTGTTTTCAGCTGTAACAGATGTACATGTCCAAAACTTCAGCCCATATTTTGCAGGTTTCTGCGGCATATATTGACGGAAGGAGCAACGCCCTCTAAATTTGACTAATGTTTCATCAACGCAGAGATACTCTTTTGGAACATATGCTAATGCTAACTGATTCGTAAATTTATCCCATAAATCACGAATCGCGGCAAATTTATCGACTTCACGGCGACGTTTAGCTTTTTCATCAAAACGCAGCATTCCAGATATTTCTGAAAACCTATTTTTAGACATTGTTGCAGCGAAAATAGGGCGACCGGATTCACTATTCCACAGCTGAACAATAGCTTCATTAGCAGAACGATAAACTCCTGATAAAACTAACAGTCCCACATAGGCTTGGAGTTCTTCAGTTGTCAGTTCTTTCCACTTTTTAGCAGATTTAGCAATAGCATGTAAATTCGTCATTTCAACAACTAGATTCATCATTCTATCAGTAAAAAATAGCGAAAATGCCGAGGAAATAAAACTACATGATGTCACAGCAAGCCGTGTTGGACCTGTTCTACCATGGATAATGTTTTGTGGTCGAACCTTCCCTGCTATTGTTGGTGGATTCTTTCCCCAATTAATGGTTTTATTAGTGTCCTTATGACGAGAATGGAATTCAGAATCGCCGCCATATTCACCGTCACAATCCACATCACTGCCATCCAATTCATCGTTGGAATCGCTATCAGGGCCTTCATCATCTGCCTCTTGTATTGGTACTCCGGCTTCAGATTCATCACTACTCGATTGATCATCGTCGTCATCATCAACAGTGCAATCGTTTTCATCGTCATTATTCTGTTCTAAAATCGGTGCAATATTCAGATGTTGATAGGGCAATTGCTGGCGTGGTAAACGATTTCTTCGGGGATATTCTTTTCTCAACGGCTGTTCGACATCACCTTGCACGTCATCCATGTTAATGATTATTATAAGATGTAAAAGGGAGATTCTGTCTATTGTACAGTACCGTGTACCGGTACCGGTACAGTACCGTGTACCGGTAACTGCAATATCAGAATTGTCACACTTTGTTCAACAAATTTAATAATATATTTATTGAATATCCCTCCAAAAACAAAATAAAATGCCTTGGGGTCACACCTGACCCCAGGTATGTTAAAGTAACTTTCAACTTTTCTCCATTACCCCTAATTGGATGGGCAAATATGTATGGTTGATTTAATTAGCCAATCACAGTGAAGGAATAGCTTATATGACATAGCATATAGATTACCCATTTCATGCATGCAGCCTTATAAACATGCCAAAGGGTCATATGTGACCCCAAGGTTGCACAAAGGTTAATAGGGTTAAACCTAACGGTTGCTAACTAATGTGACAAATATTTAGCAAAGCCCGCCGTGCTTCCTTCGCATCAATGGAAAGCTATTAGCCGAATATCAGACAATCGAGTTCCTGGGATATACTCTATTATCTAATAAAACCAGCTGCACTCCTTGCTGCAGAGTGTACTCAATACATGGCAAAAGGAGGAATCTTTTAGCAGAAGGGGTGGACAGCTAGATAGTTAGATATTGATACCTTATCTTATCTTTAGAAGACTTGCTATACCAAGCTTGATATGCAAGATGAAGTCAAGAACTGCTATAACCTGCTTGGCATCAATTTTACAACTAAACACGATAGAATATTACAATTTTATGGGAAATAATTTATCGATTATAGTACATAGATTGTGTTGATAATTAATTATAATAATTATAGTATTTTAAACATTTTAAAACAATATGTACACTAGTACACATATGTTGAATTTTACTTAATTCTATTAATAAAATGATAATAAATGCCAGTACAACTGGTTTGCGCTTTTGTTGTGATCAATGTTGCGATTAATATTAGTAAAGAATTAAGTTCAAATTCCTATTGTAAGAAATTGTAAATAAGCTGAAAATTATAGTCAAATCAGGCCAGTCATTAATTGATAAGCAAAGCACTTCTAGAAAAGTTCATTTTCAATTTAATTTCGGATTAAATTTTAATGAATCTAAAAAAGATTCTCCCATTTAATTAAATTTCATTAATAATTTATATATGTGGGAAATAATTTAATGATTTTATACTTCAAGGATGGCCATCAATATAGTTCTTCAAACTTATAATTTATTAAATTTAATAAATATAAGATTGGCTATTCTTTTACTTCTGCCGAAATCAGATAGATAGTATGAATAAGTAGGTAGAATCAGACAGTAACACAATTAGTGCTTAATCATTTAAGTACTGTAGTATATAGTCGGGCAGATATGTCGTTTTTTCACAGAACCTTGCATTGGAGTATAAAGTAAATATTTTGGGTGATTTCAGTACGAAGTTTTTTTGTGATCAATAATCCGACTACTGGTGCCCATCTTGCAATATTTAGGGTTTTGTGTAATTTGCAATAAAAAAATAGTCCCCAGGAAAAACGGTTATGACAATTCATCCAATTTCTTCCATAAATTATACTAATAAATTTACTGTTGTAAATGAACAAATGGTACATGTTTCAATTACAATTAATCTTACATCACCGGAATCCCCATCTTATGGCGCATGTTTATGACAATTTTTATTTTCTTATGTCACTCCTCACACATTTTTTCTGGAGACGATGTAAGGTGTAGTTGTTATTGAATATATTTGGCTGGAAGTTGAATTTAATACGCCCAATTATGGAATACTATGTATATATAGAGATCTCTCTATAGCATTCCATAGCTACAACCAATAATTGAAGATTGATTGGATGCAATGGGATGTTATTGAATTAATTTTTAAAATTAATTGAACTATACAAAACTTCATTATTGTTACGATATATCACACTTTATAACTGGATTAATTTATCGGTTCTGTTCCCATTGGTTCCCACTGTTTCCTTTTGCATATAAAGTCGTGATACGCTGTAGAATGTGTTAACTTTTAGGAATATCCTCAATCACGTCAACTGAGCATCAGTCGGATTTATTGATTGATGACAACAATATTACCTACCCGAATCAGTTAAAACATTTACTATATACTTTCATGCGGGGTATAATTAAATATCTGCTGGACTTATACTACTTATATATTATTAGGAATACAAGTTAGTGTAAGGAAGTATATAACTTAGATAATTCAATATACTAATTTAAAAGCCTATTTAATATGACGAAATTTTTTCATATTATATTGTTTGCGATTTGTTTTTTTCCAATGGATTTTGCGCAATTCCTGAACAAGCGGTATGTCCTAAAGTTCCATAATAAAATTATTTCAAACCACGAAATAGTAACAACATCGAAGAACAGTTTGATTGGTTGCGCCTCAGTTTGTGCAAAAAGATCAGAGTGCAAATCATTTCAGAGACATGCAACAAGAAGGAGCTGTGTATTAAATAGTGAAAACGATATGAATATTCCAGCAGAAGATATTATTGAAGCAAAAGGTTGGGATTTATATGTTGTAGCTCCTGTACTCCAGATATACCTTGTTGGTAAGAATGCGTCACAGAGTTCCCAAAGTGAATACCCACAATTTGCAACAGAAAATGCCATTGATGGTAAAGATGTGGGATTCCAGACTGGTAGGAGTGGGTAAGTTATAAATAAGTTGGTTTATATTTGTTTAGGGGGGGGGGGGGGGGGGGGGGGTGTACACCAACTTCGGGTACACCACCCTCTTCGATTTATCACTCTCAGCGTTTCAAAATTGTATGATTGGGCTATAATTTTGAATATAAATATCTAAATGATGCTATTCTACATGACAGGTGAAAAAAATTTTATTTTTCCGTATTTAATATTAGTTAATACTAGTTAACAATAAAAAAACTTGGTTGCGCTTAAAGCCCCAAGGCTTTTACAGTTTTGAATCTAATCACGTGAAAGTTTGTTTATATGATAGATCAAAGATGGGGCAACATAACTATCAAGCGAAATTTTGTGAAAATAATTATGCACCACTAGGTGGCGCTGCAAATTTATGCTAATTTTTCAGGTTTGTTATAAGTAGTATAAAATATTATTAACAAAAAATTTCAAAAAGTTGTCTGATACTTTTATGCAAGGTGGCTAAATATAAGTTTGACACAACAATGTAATGTTCATTGTTTAAGATTATTTTTATTAGTTTGTAGCGGCACTGTAGGGGTTGTCTCAACTGGTATTATCGTCCTACTGTATTCACGAATGTTATTAGGGCTACATTAAAATGTTTTGGACCTTATTCTTTCTTTAATAATGGTAAATACCATCTCCACAGTTTTTTTAAACCTGAAATTTCACATCAAATTTGAATGCATTTATGATAATCACAATGAATCCCGATTATGTTCTAGAACACGGTGGTTATGGATAGCTATACCTATGTTTGTTTATAGCAACATATTAGCTATATTAAAATTAAACCCAGACACAACCAATGAATGCGGATATATTTAATATTGAAACATAGTAAAAATAAATAGGAAATTGAAAGAAAATGTAAGGTCCAAGTTTATCTATCAACTTTATCAATCAGTTGTGTTTGCAGTTTCGCACATTGACAGCAACACAAACATGGCGAAATATCACCGTTCAATAAGAACGTGTTTTGTTCCCAATTGCATTAAATCAAGTTGAACAAATCCAGGTAAACTATTTTTTCAAGTTCTTTTTCAATGTTGTGTTGCTGTGTGCGAACACAGGTGAGTTCAATAAATTTGGACCATTATTCTCTTTCAATTTCCTATTTATTTTTACTTACATTTCGTGCTCATGGGGTTTCAATATTTTTAAATATATCCGCATTCGTTGGTTATGTGTGGGTTTAATATGGCTAAATATGTTGCTATAAATAAGCAAACACAGTACATACTGTAATTGTATCGCTATCAATCGTGTTCTAGAATATAATCGCAACTGTGATATTATCATAAATGCGTTTAAATCCGATGTGAAATTTCAGGATTAAAAAAACTGTGGAGATGGTTTAAAGTATTTTTACAGAAAGAATAAGGTCCAAAACTTGTAGCCCTAATCACATTCGTGAATACAGTAGGCCTATATACAAGGAAGACAACCCTTACAGTGTCGCTACAAACGAATAAAAATAATCTTAAACAATGAACATTACATTGTTGTGTCAAACTTATATTTACTTTATAACTAAAATTAGCCTATATTAAACAATAGTAAACTGTATGCTGCTAGCTAGTTAATGTTGTTTGTGTTGCCTATAGACAAAGTACAACAGAAAGTGGAACAGTAACCAGAGCGTTTAAACTAAGATTTTCCCGCGCTTGTGTATAAACTACCTACCTAAACTAACCTACCTGCATGTATTTTCAGCGAAATTGTCAAAGAGTCACAATATACGAAATTGAGATTGAAAGAACATATTTGTATCAAATGCGCTAACAGTAATAAATGATTTTCATTCCCCTCGCTGTAATAATTGACTCTCAACCCCCCTCGAGTGTTTTGATTTGCTTATTTGTTTTATTGATGTGCTTTTTTGCTCTAATTTCGACTGATCATCGTAATTGGTAGGAATTTGGTGCATAAATATTTATCGATTTATATTGTAAACGCGTATCCCGTTTATTGTATTTTTTGGTAAGTATTCCGCAAGTATTTGATGAACTTATTTACTGGTGTATAACCGGAGTGTGTAAAGGAGTACTTTATATACCGTTATTTATAATTGGTGTATTTGTTCTTTTTTGCTTTCACGTATTGGTGAGTTTTGAACATTACCTGATAGCGCCCTGTGTTTCGTTGCACCTTGTAAGGCGTAGACGTTCGTTTTCTACTGTAAGTCGGGTACAATAGGTAAATTCCCGCGGCAATAATTCTAGATTGGTCGGGTCAGATAATAGACGGAATCTCATATTTACCATAAAACTTTTTACTGCAAGGCTGCCTACTGTGATTTACCGGTATCTGATTGCTTGGCTTCATAGTGTATTAAGTAAATGCTTAATTGTTTTGTAGGCCTCATTTTACCCCCTATCTTACTCCTATTTCCATTTTTGGAACATATAAAGTTATTTATTTCCTTGTGGGAGGAAATATCGCTTTATTCCCGACGAATTACCTTTCATACTTGGTTTTATGGAATTAAAGCGCAGAAGTCCGACTGGCCCATCAAAAATATTCAAAACATAGTCTTTGGATGAATCGTGGGACACTTTCGTTTCTTCAATCAAGTATCGAACTGTTATTTATCGACTTACCACACGTACAGACTCATTAGTTCGAATTTATCAGTTGATCGGAACCACTTTATGGGGTCTTAGCTCATCAACAGCTCGTTATACCCTATACTCGGCGAAATATACTAAGCGTAGCGTATTTTACGACAATCCCGGGGACTCATTCTACTAACCGTATATATTGTTTTTATTTGTGCTATTAACGTTTGTCTCTTGACCGGTTTCGACGTCCTAAACGATCGAAACGTTTTGCAAATTCCCTGGTAAATTCCCAGTCTTATTGTTCTGTCAATTTTGTTTTTTACGTGTATTACATTATAGTAAACTCTAAGTTTACACCACTCCCGTTGTAACGTAGGTACTTTTAGGTATAAGTAACGTTTTGTATTTATTTTTATGAGTTGTGCGGTTTTTTATTCCAAGATTATTATTTCATAATAAATATAAAGGGAACATTTAACCGATATACATACATATCATCGAGCTATTTAACATTTCAGCTCATATATTTATCTTGCTGATACATTCTTTATCATGCTGGTAGAGAACGAGTTCTTAGCGAAATTCGAACTCGCTATTATTTTTATAAACCCCGTAGAGCTCTGAACCAAGTTCTTAGGAACTGCATACCCTGTAGGAAAGCATTCAGTAGGCCTTTAACACAGCGAGAAGCAGAATTACCTAGGGAACGAGTAAGCTTCTATGAACCACCCTTTACTAATACCGGTGTAGATTTATTTGGCCCTATTGAAGTATATCGTGCTAGGACTATAGTCAAGAGATGGTGTGTCATCTTTGTTTGTATGACTTGTAGAGCTATCCATCTCGATATGGTGAACGATTTATCTACCAACAGCTTCCTATTGAGCTTACGACGACAGATCGCTCGCTTTGGAACTAGTAACACGATGAGATCTGATAAGGGAACGAACTTCATTGGTGCCAACAATGAAATCAAGGCTTACGTCAAAGATTGGAACCAAAGACAGGTGGACGATCAGCTAAGGGTAACAGCGTCTAGCTGGACCTTCAACGCCGCCGACGCCCCTTGGTGGGGAGGAAGTTGGGAGAGATTAATCAGGAGCGTGAAGACCGCATTTCACTTTATAGTGCCGTGCCGCGCGTATCTCACCGACGAACTTTTGCGGACGTTAATGGAGGAAATCGCCGCCTATCTCAACGAGAGACCGCTTATGCCGGGAATTGTCTTCGAGACACAGGTGCTCTATCGCCCAGTTGGCCGTTTATGTTTACTGGAAAGAGACCGAGAACTCTCCGGAAACTATGGAAGGCAAGATACTCTTCCCACGACCACCTCCCTAATCCAACAAACATCTAGGGACTCCCCAACGTAACAGCGTCTGGAGTGGGTGTGTGACTATATTATTTATGTTTGTTTCATTATTTTTATACTTATGTATGTATTATTATGTAATTTTATTATAATCGTTTTCTTTAATTTTATTTAGTAGAATGTTATTTTAGCGATTATTTAGTAGGTTAGTGCCATATATATTCGCGTTTATTACTTAATTACTTATATATTATATATTTAGTGCGACGGCGAGAAATTATTATTTTACTTTTATATTACTCTTTCCTTACTCGTATTATATTATAAATACGTGACTACAGTAAGATGAAATATCCGTACTTATTAAAGTACAATAAAGCTCCTACTATATTCAAGTATTATTGGTAAGTAGAGTATTAGGAATGCAAAATTCAGATCCTCGTGTCTCGGCTAAACCAAGCTCTGGGTAGACCTTGGAAACGACTTGCCTCTTCTCACTGACATTGCTTCTTGCGATATTGCTCTCATACCGTATATTAAATAATACATATAGTAGCGTGATGTCCCTTTAACAGTAGCGTACAACGCAAATAAATCTGTTAAACCCTTTGACCATCTGTAATTCTAGTCGATTAAGATATCGCGGCACCCACCGATATACTTGAAAGACAAAATTCTAGAATCAGTGGTTAACGTCCCCAGACAAGTTCTGGAATAAACTGGTGCCCATCCTAAATATTAACTATTAATATTTATAAAATCTGTCAAATTTTAGATCCTTTAAAATTCTAGTCTATTAAGATATCGTAGCACTTACCGATATTCTTAAAAAGACCAATTTCCTAGAATCAAGGATCCTAGTCCCCAGACATGTTCTGGAATAAAATTGTGTCTATTTAATATTAAATAATAAAATTTACGGGAATAAATTTAAATTCATATTTTAATGAATTTGATAAATTGTCATTTTTATACAATTTATAACATTCCCAAAATTCCATTAATTAATAGATCATGGGAGCAGAGAATTCACCCTATTAAGTGTATTAGTGTGCAAGAATCTCCAATATATAGTCAATAGCCGATAAAATTCATAAAATCATGTATAAAGGGGATATTGATAATTAAAGAATTACTATTAAATAGCATCCCAGATCTGTATGCATGAGAATTACCCTAATTCTACCGCTAGCTTTCCATAATGTCACTATAGCAACAACCACGCTAGAATTAGAAGTGAGTTAAAAGAACAATAGAAAGCTTACCCCATTGAATAGCATAGGGAATAAATAGCACACTGCTAGTATCCAAGGATACCTAATAATAACGTGGCATTCTGGAAGGCACTTGACTAACGGACAAATGGCCCGAATGTGTACAATTTGTGACAGTTGTGTGGAATTTGTGCGTTTATAGGTGAATGTTACTACTAAAGTGTGTTTACAGTAGCGAGTCGCAATTGTGAAAGTAGCCCTAACTCTGCAGCAAGAACCTGAAGTAAATCTAAGCCTTTGGGACGGACAGTGGAGTGACTTGTGCCGGTTATCGTTGTCGTGTGTAGCTACTACGTTGGCGAAAACACAGCGACGACGGTACATCGGCGCTGAGGATCTTGCACTGTCCGGGGGCAGAGAGGGGTAGGCAGCTACGCCCGCTAGCCTAAATATAAACTCATTATAATATTGATAAACTCATATAGCAGATATGACTGAGTTGATAGAAGATGATCTTGGTATCAGGGAGCGATATACTCTACCTTTACAAGCGTTTGTTGATAGCTTGATACGCGGCGACGCTGGTCCAACTAATACGGAGGACGATGGTCGTTATATCGAACCGCCAATGTCCCAGGAGCAACTTACGCGTGAATTGGACTATAGAAAATTCACCGCTCGCTATACGCATCGTAATGGTACGTATATGGACTTCTTAACTACTGGCCATCCTATCGATTTACACGATACGGACAATGTAGACACCGAAAGGGAAATGGTTTTATTTAAATATCATACCCAGCGGAGTCGGAACGATAAACCGAGAATAGAACACGAGAATTCTATTCGAAACAGACTCGAAAGGGAAGACGTTGAAGAGCCGGATAAACGCAGCGACTTCAACGATTATCTGGAATTCCTGAGAGAAACATATCTCAATATTGCCAGTCAACAAAATCTAGAAACTCGATATCCTCAAGGTATACATCATGACCCTATGATAGAACTCAAACGACTCTATTTCACTATGATGTATCTTACCGCCGATCGACTGCTACCTGTCGTCCCAGATAGCTTCGAACAGATGGAGGAATATTGTAAAACTGGAGAACGATCACCCGCGTTTGCCCTGCAGGACGTGCGTCTTTATTATTACTGCGACGAATGCCCTAGATCCAATCAGCAAACGGAAAGACATAAACATCCGCGGAGACGTTGCGCTAAACACAGTTTTACACGATATACTTATGGGAGTTTCGAGCGAAACCTGTTCGACGTATCACCTACGCTCACTCGACTCAAACGATCCTTAAATAAACCAATGATCAGAGTTCCAGAATACTCGGTCAGACCTCCTCATTCCTCAGTGAGACCTCAAACGCTTGATCCTAATAGTATAACGGATCCCCCTGAACTGTACTCACTATTTAAAGATCTTGTGTTACCCGAACAATTAATCGGTGGCACTCCGGTAGTGGGCTCGCTAGATATTCGCCAACCCTACCTAGCCGGATTAGGACGCGGTCATCTAATATCGCCGTTTAACCCGTACAACCGTCCAGGCTTAACCCCGATACAACCCGTTACCGAAGTCGAAGAGAGCATTGTACGAAACGCGTTAGACGCTATTAGGCAGAAGATCAGAAAGGGAACTTACGATTGTTTAGAGAAACGCAAATTGCAGCAACAAGTCCAAGCGGTGAAAGAATTAGCTTTACCCCAGTTCGATAGAGAAATCCAGAACCTCGAGGAAGACATCGAACGTGGACGAACCTATTCTCTACAAGAGTTCCTAGACGAGCGTTTACAACAACAAGCGGAGGAAAATTAGCTCGAGGAGAAACACATAGAAATGGACGAGACATCGACCGTAACCTTAAACCTTCCGATGCAATTTACCTTTACCCAGGAGTTATAGCCCTCCTAGTAAAGTGGCTCGCCCCAAAGAGAAAAGGACTCTTGCTAGCCTCAAAAAACTGTGTAAACGCCGTCCGCGCAAGAAAGACTAACTGTTTAGAGTATTTTTATATTTTAGAAACTGTGATTTTGTATATTTTATAGACTCAAATCCTATTTTCTGGGAGTGGTGTAAAAGCTTTTGCGGATGTAACAAGCTATTTTTCTCCGCAATATACCGAGTAGGTATTTTAGCGGACATAACAAGCGATTTTGCCCGCTATGTCTGCATATGTGCTTTAGCGGACATAAAAAGCCATTTTTCTCCGCAATAAGCTCAAATACTCTAAACATCGGAACTCAGATGACGACATCTATCAGCTGTGACCACGTGTAACTTTTTCTTTGTTCTTTGTTCGTTCTTTGTTCGGTCGACCAATCAGAGCGGTTTTCACTCTGTGTTGGACATTGTATACAGAAACTCACGCAATTCAGTCAGTGTGTATTTTTCCTAAGCCTAGAATACCGGCTGTGGAATTATTCTGTGTTTCAGACTTTAGCCTAACATTAGTAGGCTTTGATCATAGAAACGTATAACTGTTATCAAACCAAACTGGCAAACGAATCACACTTGTCATATGGTCATATCTCATACAAACACCGCATTATTTTACTGCTATTTACTGTCGGTTATTAATTATATCAGTTGATGGAATATTGTTATATTTGGATAATATCGATAAATAATCATAAAACCCCAATCTTCTTGATATACTGAAGGTAAGAGACCAGTTACATATAGCAATTGCGACTTACATTATATTGGTTTTGGAGTGAATCTAATGCTATTTCATAGGCACTACATGTGTCAGTTGCTGTTCTCTTTATATGTGACTAAAATTAGTGAAGGTCGGCAGATCGGTGTGCAGCATTGTGCGGTAGTGTGCATGACTGTGACAGATAACAAAGCATCTCCTAAAGAATGCGCTTTATACGTGAATCATTAGCCATCCCGTTGTGTTTAGTGTAAGTCATAACTCTGTTTACATACTTAGAGCGCCACGTCCTAAAGGAACTGTTGATATTTCCCGAAAGTGAATAATATTTGTCAGAGATTATATATTAACGATCAGTCGAATAATACAGTAGGCCTACACCACAATAAGGTCAGAGCTTCCGAATCCAGTCTCCCGGGTATATCCAGCGGGTGAATGGTCGCGCATAGACTGGCTTCGGCTAATGTAGTGTATCAAATACTCGTCATAGGCTAAAGTCGATTTATAACCTAGAAGACACCTAAATTTGGCAGGTTAAACTGCTAAAGGTCTGAAAGTGCGAACAATAACTAACTTGAGACAGGCCTAGCGGCCCGTGAAACAAGTCGTAGGAGACAGTACGAGTCAAGTAAAAGCTTTTTGTTCTGTCTGATAATAAATTAGTGTGAGGGTAGTCCCTGTGGTGTACGAGAAATTTTCTAGACAACTTCAAACTATGTTGTAATCGTCTAATGAATTATAAAAGCTGTTGTGATTATAGAAGATAGAGAGCAGTTAGCGAAATGATTATTTTATTCTATCGGATAGAGTAGTCGGAGTCTCAGAGAGGAGTCGAGGTGTCAATTGATTTATAACAATAACAGCAGTTGTCATGAATTCAATACAATCGCCCACAAGAGTGATAAAACAAATTCGTTCTTATTTTTGTAATAAATAAAACAAGTTGAGATGTATCAATGTAAACCGCGATTAACAATTTACAACAATTATATTATTATTATAACAGATTTTTATATTTCAAATAATAATGTTAGCCTTATGGAGATTCATTATGAGGCTGAGTAAACATTCAGCCTTATAAGCATACAGCCTCCACAGTATTAATGTTGGCACAAAGATTTCAAAATAAAACAATAATGCGATGAGAGCATAGTACAATACTCTGTGTAGCCAACAGACTGTAAAACTAACAGCCAATTAGCTTGCACGCCAATTAATTAACATAGCAAGGATGCATTGGGAAGAGTTATTCAGCTGAGACTGTAATAGCCAGCTAAACCAGTTAATGTTTTGTTTGATTACTGTCTGGGTTGTAGAGTAGAGTGATAATAAAACTTGGCACAGACAATACTTCTTTGTTAATTGCCCTTCCTATTGAATGCATTACCAGGCCATCTCTATACATTTTTCATGAGTGCCAGCTGGTGTTTTTATCATTGCGCCTATGGCAATTTTAGTGTTTTGGGGCTATTTTTCGAAATAAAACAAGTTGAGATGTTTCAATTTAAACCGCGATTTCACAAGTACCCTTAGAAATCCATTTTCATGGTCCATGCAAAATTTCATCAAAATCGTTAGAGCCGTTTTTGCTCTAGGTCAGTAGCCAGTAGGCAGTAGGCAGTAGCCAGTAGCCAGTAGCCAGTAGCTTTTTTTTCTTACAGTAATCAAGTCTAACGACTTGCTAACTAGTGACGGGCCTAGAGGCCCGATAAGGAACCGACTTTTTATTTTAAATAAAAGAGACAACGAGAATTAGTATAAAACTAAAATAATTATGTAAAAATACAATCATATTTCATACAATAATTATTAATAAATTCGATCTATTATTAGTTGCTCAATTCTAGAACAACTCGTTTTGGAATTTCGAAACCACGCTGGTGCGATGCGCGATATCGTGTTTAGTTAATAAATTGAAAACTCCATCAATTCATGTGCAACCAGTAATAAGAAATCGCGATAAATGTAATTAAATAAAAATTATTCTAGAAAAATTTTCCTCAAAAAGTATGAAGTCTCGGCATTGGTGACGCGAAACTAAGCTAGTGAGATTCAGGATATTGCGTTTAATATAAAAATCGAAAACGATATCGAATTCCGTAAAGGCGTTAATAAAATACTGCAACTTTTATGAAATTTGTAAAATTCTAGAACTAGAAAAAATTAATTTTCGAACGGCGCTGTTTGGGGTTTCGAAACATGGATAGGCTGAAAGAGGACATCAAATTAAGTTGAAAAATGAAAACCCCATCGAATTTGGACAAAGCGTTCCGGAGTTATAGCGGATCGAAAAAAATTGACCCCCCCCCCCCAGTCGCCAAAAATTTACAGTAATTTAAAATTTTGCAAAAAAAAATTTTTGCGTTATTTTTGATGGCGAATCGATTGGCAATACAGGCTACGAAAAATTTTTTTTGGAAATTTTTGGTCAGAAAAAAAAACATGGAAACAGTATCTTTTTAAAAAGATTTGATGTCTTTGCCTATGGTCAGAGAATGATCCAACTCTGTAACTTGGCAATCGCTCAAATCCATTCAGCTGAATGGCACAGTAGAGTAAACTAAAGTAAATTCCCTATACAATGTTCTGAAGGGGAGACTGACAGAGAGTAATCCAACAATAAAACATTTTGCAATTAATGTTGGCATTAATGTAGCCAACACACTGTGTACTTACCAGTCATTCAGCTTACATTAACAGAGTGAGATATTCCCATAGATTGCATTGGGAAGAGTAATTCAGCTGAGGCGATAATAGATTTCAAACTAAACCAACCACCAGTCAATGTTTGCTTTGACAGAGAGTGCAGGGCCTAAACAAACAGTATGGGTGTACTAAGTATAATAATCTTGGCAACCTCATCGATTTATTACTAAGCCTTGTGTAGAAATGCATTACATAAACCATTTTTCATCAGGACACCAGCTGTCATTGGTGTTATTTTACCATTGCGCCTATGGCGTTTTTTCGTTTATGTCTATTTTTCGAGCCCACGGCTCATGGACGAAATAGCGGGTGAAACTATCTCTGCCTCAAATTTCATGCAATCTCATTAGGATTTGTAGAAAAATTAGGGGGGGGGGGGGGTGTCACTGAATTACGACACTATATTCTGGGACATGGTGTACGCTGGTGCTTAGTTCGAGAAAACGTGTCAGTATGTGGGTCAATCAGTTATAATATCAGAGATCAAGATTATTTATTAACTCTAGTTTCCTTACCAGCCCTACGGGCAAAGTCGGTCCACCAATCCGAGATAGCAGCCAGGGTGGCGCGTGATCGCAAAATGGATGAAACCTATTGGAGTGGAGCAGGGCGCAAAAAAAACAAATCATGTTTTTAACAAAAAATATTCAGATTTTATTGTATTTCTTTAATTTTTCAATTGGATTATTAATGACACTTGAAACCTCCAAAATACCTTTAATTAAGACATGGAATTCCACATGATTTGTATATATTTGTATATAGGTTTGTATATAGATAATATTTGTTCTTTGTAGCTCATGTATGGAGACCTCAACTGATGAATCAAGATTCTGGTGGAGGGTTGATATGGATAATCCTTATATCATAATAAAGGGTGAAATTTACGCAAGAAAAAGAGAAAACAGATACAAGTGAGTTAGTTTTAACAAAAATCAAATTTTGCCATAAACAAGCAGGACTCCTGCTATATATAAATTCATAACTTTCTAACATTCTTTTAGGCTTTGAGTGAGCCGGAAAACAGACCTTTACAGAAAACCTGGGCTTTCTGTGAAATCCACACAAATCCTAGACTTTGCGTTGTACATGATAAAATGTAAAAGCTATAATAGCTATAATATATTAATAATTATTTATACTGTATTATATAAAAGCTATAATAATGCTATAAAATGTACAAATACCGGTGGGGGGTCATATTGACCCCCCCCCCCCCTAAAATCTACAAATTTTAATGAAAACGTCTGATTTTTTGTTTGTACACAGATTTCACTAGTGCGAATCAGACAGAAAAAACAATTTCGAAAAAATTTACTGGGATGGTTATTTTGCAGCACAAAAAATTCAAGTAGTTAACAACCCAATCAAAAAACATCATGTGTTTCACATCCGAATTCCACATTAAATCCACATAGTAGTATGAGCGATTAATACACAACTAATACCTTCGTTCAGTAGTAGTAGTATGAGCGATTAATACACAACTAATACCTTCGTTCAGTAGTAGTAGTATGAGCGATTAATACACAACTAATACCTTCGTTCAGTAGTAGTAGTAGTATGAGCGATTAATACACAACTAATACCTTCGTTCAGTAGTAGTAGTATGAGCGATTAATACACAACTAATACCTTCGTTCAGTAGTAGTAGTATGAGCGATTAATACACAACTAATACCTTCGTTCAGTAGTAGTAGTATGAGCGATTAATACACAACTAATACCTTCGTTCAGTAGTAGTAGTATGAGCGATTAATACACAACTAATACCTTCGTTCAGTAGTAGTAGTATGAGCGATTAATACACAACTAATACCTTCGTTCAGTAGTAGTAGTAGTATGAGCGATTAATACACAACTAATACCTTCGTTCAGTAGTAGTAGTATGAGCGATTAATACACAA
The DNA here is from genome assembly GCA_032718475.1 of Nemertoderma westbladi. Taxonomy (NCBI): domain Eukaryota; kingdom Metazoa; phylum Xenacoelomorpha; order Nemertodermatida; family Nemertodermatidae; genus Nemertoderma; species Nemertoderma westbladi. Next base: position 48,257 of record JAUCBJ010005422.1, read on the forward strand.
CTAATACCTTCGTTCAGTAGTAGTAGTATGAGCGATTAATACACAACTAATACCTTCGTTCAGTAGTAGTAGTATGAGCGATTAATACACAACTAATACCTTCGTTCAGTAGTAGTAGTATGAGCGATTAATACACAACTAATACCTTCGTTCAGTAGTAGTAGTATGAGCGATTAATACACAACTAATACCTTCGTTCAGTAGTAGTAGTATGAGCGATTAATACACAACTAATACCTTCGTTCAGTAGTAGTAGTATGAGCGATTAATACACAACTAATACCTTCGTTCAGTAGTAGTAGTATGAGCGATTAATACACAACTAATACCTTCGTTCAGTAGTAGTAGTATGAGCGATTAATACACAACTAATACCTTCGTTCAGTAGTAGTAGTATGAGCGATTAATACACAACTAATACCTTCGTTCAGTAGTAGTAGTATGAGCGATTAATACACAACTAATACCTTCGTTCAGTAGTAGTAGTATGAGCGATTAATACACAACTAATACCTTCGTTCAGTAGTAGTAGTATGAGCGATTAATACACAACTAATACCGTCGTTCAGTAGTAGTAGTATGAGCGATTAATACACAACTAATACCTTCGTTCAGTAGTAGTAGTATGAGCGATTAATACACAACTAATACCTTCGTTCAGTAGTAGTAGTATGAGCGATTAATACACAACTAATACCTTCGTTCAGTAGTAGTAGTATGAGCGATTAATACACAACTAATACCTTCGTTCAGTAGTAGTAGTATGAGCGATTAATACACAACTAATACCTTCGTTCAGTAGTAGTAGTATGAGCGATTAATACACAACTAATACCTTCGTTCAGTAGTAGTAGTATGAGCGATTAATACACAACTAATACCTTCGTTCAGTAGTAGTAGTATGAGCGATTAATACACAACTAATACCGTCGTTCAGTAGTAGTAGTATGAGCGATTAATACACAACTAATACCTTCGTTCAGTAGTAGTAGTATGAGCGATTAATACACAACTAATACCTTCGTTCAGTAGTAGTAGTATGAGCGATTAATACACAACTAATACCTTCGTTCAGTAGTAGTAGTATGAGCGATTAATACACAACTAATACCTTCGTTCAGTAGTAGTAGTATGAGCGATTAATACACAACTAATACCTTCGTTCAGTAGTAGTAGTATGAGCGATTAATACACAACTAATACCTTCGTTCAGTAGTAGTAGTATGAGCGATTAATACACAACTAATACCTTCGTTCAGTAGTAGTAGTATGAGCGATTAATACACAACTAATACCTTCGTTCAGTAGTAGTAGTATGAGCGATTAATACACAACTAATACCTTCGTTCAGTAGTAGTAGTATGAGCGATTAATACACAACTAATACCTTCGTTCAGTAGTAGTAGTATGAGCGATTAATACACAACTAATACCTTCGTTCAGTAGTAGTAGTATGAGCGATTAATACACAACTAATACCTTCGTTCAGTAGTAGTAGTATGAGCGATTAATACACAACTAATACCTTCGTTCAGTAGTAGTAGTATGAGCGATTAATACACAACTAATACCTTCGTTCAGTAGTAGTAGTATGAGCGATTAATACACAACTAATACCTTCGTTCAGTAGTAGTAGTATGAGCGATTAATACACAACTAATACCTTCGTTCAGTAGTAGTAGTAGTATGAGCGATTAATACACAACTAATACCTTCGTTCAGTAGTAGTAGTATGAGCGATTAATACACAACTAATACCTTCGTTCAGTAGTAGTAGTATGAGCGATTAATACACAACTAATACCTTCGTTCAGTAGTAGTAGTATGAGCGATTAATACACAACTAATACCTTCGTTCAGTAGTAGTAGTATGAGCGATTAATACACAACTAATACCTTCGTTCAGTAGTAGTAGTATGAGCGATTAATACACAACTAATACCTTCGTTCAGTAGTAGTAGTATGAGCGATTAATACACAACTAATACCTTCGTTCAGTAGTAGTAGTATGAGCGATTAATACACAACTAATACCTTCGTTCAGTAGTAGTAGTATGAGCGATTAATACACAACTAATACCTTCGTTCAGTAGTAGTAGTATGAGCGATTAATACACAACTAATACCTTCGTTCAGTAGTAGTAGTATGAGCGATTAATACACAACTAATACCTTCGTTCAGTAGTAGTAGTATGAGCGATTAATACACAACTAATACCTTCGTTCAGTAGTAGTAGTATGAGCGATTAATACACAACTAATACCTTCGTTCAGTAGTAGTAGTATGAGCGATTAATACACAACTAATACCTTCGTTCAGTAGTAGTAGTATGAGCGATTAATACACAACTAATACCTTCGTTCAGTAGTAGTAGTATGAGCGATTAATACACAACTAATACCTTCGTTCAGTAGTAGTAGTATGAGCGATTAATACACAACTAATACCTTCGTTCAGTAGTAGTAGTATGAGCGATTAA
>JAUCBJ010005423.1:0-68164 GCA_032718475.1 Nemertoderma westbladi
GGGTGATAGGGAGTTGTGGCGGTGCAATTTTGTTGACAAGCCGGCACAGCATTCTTAAAAATGCAGCTGCAATGCAGCATGCCGATCCTAGTAGTAACTTACATCAATGTCTGTTAATTAATATTCCTTGTATAACTTACATCTGTTAATAAATATTCCTTGTATAACTTACATCGATGTCTGTTAATAAATATTCCTTGTATAACTTACGTCGATGTCTGTTAATTAATATTCCTTGTATAACTTACATCGATGTCTGTTAATTAATATTCCTTGTATAACTTACATCAATATCTGTTAATAAATATTCCTTGTATAACTTACATCGATGTCTGTTAATTAATATTCCTTGTATAACTTACGTCTGTTAATTAATATTCCTTGTATAACTTACATCGATGTCTGTTAATTAATATTCCTTGTATAACTTACATCGATGTCTGTTAATTAATATTCCTTGTATAACTTACATCGATGTCTGTTAATTAATATTCCTTGTATAACTTACGTCTGTTAATTAATATTCCTTGTATAACTTACATCGATGTCTGTTAATTAATATTCCTTGTATAACTTACATCAATATCTGTTAATTAATATTCCTTGTATAACTTACATCGATGTCTGTTAATTAATATTCCTTGTATAACTTACATCGATGTCTGTTAATTAATATTCCTTGTATAACTTACATCGATGTCTGTTAATTAATATTCCTTGTATAACTTACATCGATGTCTGTTAATTAATATTCCTTGTATAACTTACATCGATGTCTGTTAATTAATATTCCTTGTATAACTTACATCGATATCTGTTAATAAATATTCCTTGTATAACTTACGTCTGTAAATTAATATTCCTTGTATAACTTACATCGATGTCTGTTAATTAATATTCCTTGTATAACTTACATCGATGTCTGTTAATTAATATTCCTTGTATAACTTACATCGATGTCTGTTAATTAATATTCCTTGTATAACTTACATCGATGTCTGTTAATTAATATTCCTTGTATAACTTACATCGATGTCTGTTAATTAATATTCCTTGTATAACTTACGTCTGTTAATTAATATTCCTTGTATAACTTACATCGATGTCTGTTAATTAATATTCCTTGTATAACTTACATCAATATCTGTTAATTAATATTCCTTGTATAACTTACATCGATGTCTGTTAATTAATATTCCTTGTATAACTTACGTCTGTTAATTAATATTCCTTGTATAACTTACATCGATGTCTGTTAATTAATATTCCTTGTATAACTTACATCGATGTCTGTTAATTAATATTCCTTGTATAACTTACATCGATGTCTGTTAATTAATATTCCTTGTATAACTTACATCGACGTCTGTTAATTAATATTCCTTGTATAACTTACATCAATATCTGTTAATTAATATTCCTTGTATAACTTACGTCGATGTCTGTTAATTAATATTCCTTGTATAACTTACATCGATGTCTGTTAATTAATATTCCTTGTATAACTTACGTCTGTTAATTAATATTCCTTGTATAACTTACATCGATGTCTGTTAATTAATATTCCTTGTATAACTTACATCGATGTCTGTTAATTAATATTCCTTGTATAACTTACGTCTGTTAATTAATATTCCTTGTATAACTTACATCGATGTCTGTTAATTAATATTCCTTGTATAACTTACATCGACGTCTGTTAATTAATATTCCTTGTATAACTTACATCAATATCTGTTAATTAATATTCCTTGTATAACTTACGTCGATGTCTGTTAATTAATATTCCTTGTATAACTTACGTCTGTTAATTAATATTCCTTGTATAACTTACATCGATGTCTGTTAATTAATATTCCTTGTATAACTTACATCGATGTCTGTTAATTAATATTCCTTGTATAACTTACATCGATGTCTGTTAATTAATATTCCTTGTATAACTTACATCGATGTCTGTTAATTAATATTCCTTGTATAACTTACATCGATGTCTGTTAATTAATATTCCTTGTATAACTTACGTCTGTTAATTAATATTCCTTGTATAACTTACATCGATGTCTGTTAATTAATATTCCTTGTATAACTTACATCAATATCTGTTAATTAATATTCCTTGTATAACTTACATCGATGTCTGTTAATTAATATTCCTTGTATAACTTACATCAATATCTGTTAATTAATATTCCTTGTATAACTTACATCGATGTCTGTTAATTAATATTCCTTGTATAACTTACATCGATGTCTGTTAATTAATATTCCTTGTATAACTTACATCGACGTCTGTTAATTAATATTCCTTGTATAACTTACATCAATATCTGTTAATTAATATTCCTTGTATAACTTACGTCGATGTCTGTTAATTAATATTCCTTGTATAACTTACATCGATGTCTGTTAATTAATATTCCTTGTATAACTTACGTCTGTTAATTAATATTCCTTGTATAACTTACATCGATGTCTGTTAATTAATATTCCTTGTATAACTTACATCGATGTCTGTTAATTAATATTCCTTGTATAACTTACGTCTGTTAATTAATATTCCTTGTATAACTTACATCGATGTCTGTTAATTAATATTCCTTGTATAACTTACATCGACGTCTGTTAATTAATATTCCTTGTATAACTTACATCAATATCTGTTAATTAATATTCCTTGTATAACTTACGTCGATGTCTGTTAATTAATATTCCTTGTATAACTTACATCGATGTCTGTTAATTAATATTCCTTGTATAACTTACGTCTGTTAATTAATATTCCTTGTATAACTTACATCGATGTCTGTTAATTAATATTCCTTGTATAACTTACGTCTGTTAATTAATATTCCTTGTATAACTTACATCGATGTCTGTTAATTAATATTCCTTGTATAACTTACATCGATGTCTGTTAATTAATATTCCTTGTATAACTTACATCGATGTCTGTTAATTAATATTCCTTGTATAACTTACGTCGATGTCTGTTAATTAATATTCCTTGTATAACTTACGTCTGTTAATTAATATTCCTTGTATAACTTACATCAATATCTGTTAATTAATATTCCTTGTATAACTTACATCGATGTCTGTTAATTAATATTCCTTGTATAACTTACATCGATGTCTGTTAATTAATATTCCTTGTATAACTTACGTCTGTTAATTAATATTCCTTGTATAACTTACATCGATGTCTGTTAATTAATATTCCTTGTATAACTTACATCGATGTCTGTTAATTAATATTCCTTGTATAACTTACATCAATATCTGTTAATTAATATTCCTTGTATAACTTACGTCGATGTCTGTTAATTAATATTCCTTGTATAACTTACATCGATGTCTGTTAATTAATATTCCTTGTATAACTTACATCGATGTCTGTTAATTAATATTCCTTGTATAACTTACATCGATGTCTGTTAATTAATATTCCTTGTATAACTTACATCGATGTCTGTTAATTAATATTCCTTGTATAACTTACATCGATGTCTGTTAATTAATATTCCTTGTATAACTTACGTCTGTTAATTAATATTCCTTGTATAACTTACATCGATGTCTGTTAATTAATATTCCTTGTATAACTTACATCGATGTCTGTTAATTAATATTCCTTGTATAACTTACATCAATATCTGTTAATTAATATTCCTTGTATAACTTACGTCGATGTCTGTTAATTAATATTCCTTGTATAACTTACATCGATGTCTGTTAATTAATATTCCTTGTATAACTTACATCGATGTCTGTTAATTAATATTCCTTGTATAACTTACATCGATGTCTGTTAATTAATATTCCTTGTATAACTTACATCGATGTCTGTTAATTAATATTCCTTGTATAACTTACATCGATGTCTGTTAATTAATATTCCTTGTATAACTTACGTCTGTTAATTAATATTCCTTGTATAACTTACATCGATGTCTGTTAATTAATATTCCTTGTATAACTTACATCGATGTCTGTTAATTAATATTCCTTGTATAACTTACATCGATGTCTGTTAATTAATATTCCTTGTATAACTTACATCGATGTCTGTTAATTAATATTCCTTGTATAACTTACATCGATGTCTGTTAATTAATATTCCTTGTATAACTTATATCGATGTCTGTTAATTAATATTCCTTGTATAACTTACATCGATGTCTGTTAATTAATATTCCTTGTATAACTTACATCGATGTCTGTTAATTAATATTCCTTGTATAACTTACATCGATGTCTGTTAATTAATATTCCTTGTATAACTTACGTCTGTTAATTAATATTCCTTGTATAACTTACATCGATGTCTGTTAATTAATATTCCTTGTATAACTTACATCGATGTCTGTTAATTAATATTCCTTGTATAACTTACATCAATATCTGTTAATTAATATTCCTTGTATAACTTACATCGATGTCTGTTAATTAATATTCCTTGTATAACTTACATCGATGTCTGTTAATTAATATTCCTTGTATAACTTACATCGATGTCTGTTAATTAATATTCCTTGTATAACTTACATCGATGTCTGTTAATTAATATTCCTTGTATAACTTACGTCTGTAAATTAATATTCCTTGTATAACTTACATCGATGTCTGTTAATTAATATTCCTTGTATAACTTACATCGATGTCTGTTAATTAATATTCCTTGTATAACTTACATCGATGTCTGTTAATTAATATTCCTTGTATAACTTACATCGATGTCTGTTAATTAATATTCCTTGTATAACTTACATCGATGTCTGTTAATTAATATTCCTTGTATAACTTACATCGATGTCTGTTAATTAATATTCCTTGTATAACTTACATCGATGTCTGTTAATTAATATTCCTTGTATAACTTACGTCTGTAAATTAATATTCCTTGTATAACTTACATCGATGTCTGTTAATTAATATTCCTTGTATAACTTACATCGATGTCTGTAATTAATATTCCTTGTATAACTTACGTCTGTAAATTAATATTCCTTGTATAACTTACATCGATGTCTGTTAATTAATATTCCTTGTATAACTTACATCGATGTCTGTTAATTAATATTCCTTGTATAACTTACATCGATGTCTGTTAATTAATATTCCTTGTATAACTTACATCGATGTCTGTTAATTAATATTCCTTGTATAACTTACATCGATGTCTGTTAATTAATATTCCTTGTATAACTTACATCGATGTCTGTTAATTAATATTCCTTGTATAACTTACATCGATGTCTGTTAATTAATATTCCTTGTATAACTTACGTCTGTAAATTAATATTCCTTGTATAACTTACATCGATGTCTGTTAATTAATATTCCTTGTATAACTTACATCGATGTCTGTTAATTAATATTCCTTGTATAACTTACATCGATGTCTGTTAATTAATATTCCTTGTATAACTTACATCGATGTCTGTTAATTAATATTCCTTGTATAACTTACATCGATGTCTGTTAATTAATATTCCTTGTATAACTTACGTCTGTAAATTAATATTCCTTGTATAACTTACATCGATGTCTGTTAATTAATATTCCTTGTATAACTTACATCGATGTCTGTAAATTAATATTCCTTGTATAACTTACATCGATGTCTGTTAATTAATATTCCTTGTATAACTTACATCGATGTCTGTTAATTAATATTCCTTGTATAACTTACATCGATGTCTGTTAATTAATATTCCTTGTATAACTTACATCGATGTCTGTTAATTAATATTCCTTGTATAACTTACATCGATGTCTGTTAATTAATATTCCTTGTATAACTTACATCGATGTCTGTTAATTAATATTCCTTGTATAACTTACGTCTGTAAATTAATATTCCTTGTATAACTTACATCGATGTCTGTTAATTAATATTCCTTGTATAACTTACATCGATGTCTGTTAATTAATATTCCTTGTATAACTTACATCGATGTCTGTTAATTAATATTCCTTGTATAACTTACGTCTGTAAATTAATATTCCTTGTATAACTTACATCGATGTCTGTTAATTAATATTCCTTGTATAACTTACGTCTGTAAATTAATATTCCTTGTATAACTTACATCGATGTCTGTTAATTAATATTCCTTGTATAACTTACATCGATGTCTGTTAATTAATATTCCTTGTATAACTTACATCGATGTCTGTTAATTAATATTCCTTGTATAACTTACATCGATGTCTGTTAATTAATATTCCTTGTATAACTTACATCGATGTCTGTTAATTAATATTCCTTGTATAACTTACATCGATGTCTGTTAATTAATATTCCTTGTATAACTTACGTCTGTAAATTAATATTCCTTGTATAACTTACATCGATGTCTGTTAATTAATATTCCTTGTATAACTTACATCGATGTCTGTTAATTAATATTCCTTGTATAACTTACATCGATGTCTGTTAATTAATATTCCTTGTATAACTTACATCGATGTCTGTTAATTAATATTCCTTGTATAACTTACATCGATGTCTGTTAATTAATATTCCTTGTATAACTTACATCGATGTCTGTTAATTAATATTCCTTGTATAACTTACATCGATGTCTGTTAATTAATATTCCTTGTATAACTTACGTCGATGTCTGTTAATTAATATTCCTTGTATAACTTACATCGACGTCTGTTAATTAATATTCCTTGTATAACTTACATCGATGTCTGTTAATTAATATTCCTTGTATAACTTACATCGATATCTGTTAATTAATATTCCTTGTATAACTTACATCAATATCTGTTAATTAATATTCCTTGTATAACTTACATCGATGTCTGTTAATTAATATTCCTTGTATAACTTACATCAATATCTGTTAATTAATATTCCTTGTATAACTTACGTCGATGTCTGTTAATTAATATTCCTTGTATAACTTACATCGATGTCTGTTAATTAATATTCGTTGTATAACTTACGTCTGTTAATTAATATTCCTTGTATAACTTACATCGATGTCTGTTAATTAATATTCCTTGTATAACTTACATCGATGTCTGTTAATTAATATTCCTTGTATAACTTACATCGATGTCTGTTAATTAATATTCCTTGTATAACTTACATCTGTTAATAAATATTCCTTGTATAACTTACATCGATGTCTGTTAATTAATATTCCTTGTATAACTTACATCGATGTCTGTTAATTAATATTCCTTGTATAACTTACATCAATATCTGTTAATTAATATTCCTTGTATAACTTACGTCGATGTCTGTTAATTAATATTCCTTGTATAACTTACATCGATGTCTGTTAATTAATATTCGTTGTATAACTTACGTCTGTTAATTAATATTCCTTGTATAACTTACATCGATGTCTGTTAATTAATATTCCTTGTATAACTTACATCGATGTCTGTTAATTAATATTCCTTGTATAACTTACATCTGTTAATAAATATTCCTTGTATAACTTACATCGATGTCTGTTAATTAATATTCCTTGTATAACTTACATCGATGTCTGTTAATTAATATTCCTTGTATAACTTACATCAATATCTGTTAATTAATATTCCTTGTATAACTTACGTCGATGTCTGTTAATTAATATTCCTTGTATAACTTACATCGATGTCTGTTAATTAATATTCGTTGTATAACTTACGTCTGTTAATTAATATTCCTTGTATAACTTACATCGATGTCTGTTAATTAATATTCCTTGTATAACTTACGTCTGTTAATTAATATTCCTTGTATAACTTACATCGATGTCTGTTAATTAATATTCCTTGTATAACTTACATCGATGTCTGTTAATTAATATTCCTTGTATAACTTACATCGATGTCTGTTAATTAATATTCCTTGTATAACTTACGTCTGTTAATTAATATTCCTTGTATAACTTACATCGATGTCTGTTAATTAATATTCCTTGTATAACTTACATCAATATCTGTTAATTAATATTCCTTGTATAACTTACATCGATGTCTGTTAATTAATATTCCTTGTATAACTTACATCGATGTCTGTTAATTAATATTCCTTGTATAACTTACATCGATGTCTGTTAATTAATATTCCTTGTATAACTTACATCAATATCTGTTAATTAATATTCCTTGTATAACTTACATCGATGTCTGTTAATTAATATTCCTTGTATAACTTACATCGATGTCTGTTAATTAATATTCCTTGTATAACTTACATCGATGTCTGTTAATTAATATTCCTTGTATAACTTACATCGATGTCTGTTAATTAATATTCCTTGTATAACTTACATCGATGTCTGTTAATTAATATTCCTTGTATAACTTACATCGATGTCTGTTAATTAATATTCCTTGTATAACTTACGTCTGTTAATTAATATTCCTTGTATAACTTACGTCAATGTCTGTTAATTAATATTCCTTGTATAACTTACGTCTGTTAATTAATATTCCTTGTATAACTTACGTCTGTTAATTAATATTCCTTGTATAACTTACGTCTGTTAATTAATATTCCTTGTATAACTTACATCGATGTCTGTTAATTAATATTCCTTGTATAACTTACATCGATGTCTGTTAATTAATATTCCTTGTATAACTTACATCGATGTCTGTTAATTAATATTCCTTGTATAACTTACGTCTGTTAATTAATATTCCTTGTATAACTTACATCGATGTCTGTTAATTAATATTCCTTGTATAACTTACATCAATATCTGTTAATTAATATTCCTTGTATAACTTACATCGATGTCTGTTAATTAATATTCCTTGTATAACTTACATCAATATCTGTTAATTAATATTCCTTGTATAACTTACATCGATGTCTGTTAATTAATATTCCTTGTATAACTTACATCGATGTCTGTTAATTAATATTCCTTGTATAACTTACATCGATGTCTGTTAATTAATATTCCTTGTATAACTTACGTCTGTTAATTAATATTCCTTGTATAACTTACGTCAATGTCTGTTAATTAATATTCCTTGTATAACTTACGTCTGTTAATTAATATTCCTTGTATAACTTACGTCAATGTCTGTTAATTAATATTCCTTGTATAACTTACGTCTGTTAATTAATATTCCTTGTATAACTTACATCGATGTCTGTTAATTAATATTCCTTGTATAACTTACGTCGATGTCTGTTAATTAATATTCCTTGTATAACTTACGTCGATGTCTGTTAATTAATATTCCTTGTATAACTTACATCGATGTCTGTTAATTAATATTCCTTGTATAACTTACATCGATGTCTGTTAATTAATATTCCTTGTATAACTTACGTCGATGTCTGTTAATTAATATTCCTTGTATAACTTACATCGATGTCTGTTAATTAATATTCCTTGTATAACTTACATCGATGTCTGTTAATTAATATTCCTTGTATAACTTACGTCTGTTAATTAATATTCCTTGTATAACTTACATCGATGTCTGTTAATTAATATTCCTTGTATAACTTACGTCTGTTAATTAATATTCCTTGTATAACTTACATCGATGTCTGTTAATTAATATTCCTTGTATAACTTACATCGATGTCTGTTAATTAATATTCCTTGTATAACTTACGTCGATGTCTGTTAATTAATATTCCTTGTATAACTTACGTCTGTTAATTAATATTCCTTGTATAACTTACATCGACGTCTGTTAATTAATATTCCTTGTATAACTTACATCGATGTCTGTTAATTAATATTCCTTGTATAACTTACATCGATGTCTGTTAATTAATATTCCTTGTATAACTTACGTCGATGTCTGTTAATTAATATTCCTTGTATAACTTACATCGATGTCTGTTAATTAATATTCCTTGTATAACTTACATCGATGTCTGTTAATTAATATTCCTTGTATAACTTACATCGATGTCTGTTAATTAATATTCCTTGTATAACTTACGTCTGTTAATTAATATTCCTTGTATAACTTACATCGATGTCTGTTAATTAATATTCCTTGTATAACTTACGTCTGTTAATTAATATTCCTTGTATAACTTACATCGATGTCTGTTAATTAATATTCCTTGTATAACTTACATCGATGTCTGTTAATTAATATTCCTTGTATAACTTACATCGATGTCTGTTAATTAATATTCCTTGTATAACTTACATCGATGTCTGTTAATTAATATTCCTTGTATAACTTACGTCTGTTAATTAATATTCCTTGTATAACTTACATCGATGTCTGTTAATTAATATTCCTTGTATAACTTACGTCTGTTAATTAATATTCCTTGTATAACTTACATCGATGTCTGTTAATTAATATTCCTTGTATAACTTACATCGATGTCTGTTAATTAATATTCCTTGTATAACTTACATCGATGTCTGTTAATTAATATTCCTTGTATAACTTACATCGATGTCTGTTAATTAATATTCCTTGTATAACTTACGTCTGTTAATTAATATTCCTTGTATAACTTACATCGATGTCTGTTAATTAATATTCCTTGTATAACTTACATCGATGTCTGTTAATTAATATTCCTTGTATAACTTACATCAATATCTGTTAATTAATATTCCTTGTATAACTTACATCGATGTCTGTTAATTAATATTCCTTGTATAACTTACATCAATATCTGTTAATTAATATTCCTTGTATAACTTACATCAATATCTGTTAATTAATATTCCTTGTATAACTTACATCGATGTCTGTTAATTAATATTCCTTGTATAACTTACATCGATGTCTGTTAATTAATATTCCTTGTATAACTTACATCGATGTCTGTTAATTAATATTCCTTGTATAACTTACATCGATGTCTGTTAATTAATATTCCTTGTATAACTTACATCAATATCTGTTAATTAATATTCCTTGTATAACTTACATCGATGTCTGTTAATTAATATTCCTTGTATAACTTACATCGATGTCTGTTAATTAATATTCCTTGTATAACTTACATCGATGTCTGTTAATTAATATTCCTTGTATAACTTACATCAATATCTGTTAATTAATATTCCTTGTATAACTTACATCAATATCTGTTAATTAATATTCCTTGTATAACTTACATCGATGTCTGTTAATTAATATTCCTTGTATAACTTACATCGATGTCTGTTAATTAATATTCCTTGTATAACTTACATCGATGTCTGTTAATTAATATTCCTTGTATAACTTACATCGATATCTGTTAATTAATATTCCTTGTATAACTTACATCGATATCTGTTAATTAATATTCCTTGTATAACTTACATCGATGTCTGTTAATTAATATTCCTTGTATAACTTACATCGATATCTGTTAATTAATATTCCTTGTATAACTTACATCGATGTCTGTTAATTAATATTCCTTGTATAACTTACATCGATGTCTGTTAATTAATATTCCTTGTATAACTTACATCGATGTCTGTTAATTAATATTCCTTGTATAACTTACATCGATGTCTGTTAATTAATATTCCTTGTATAACTTACATCGATGTCTGTTAATTAATATTCCTTGTATAACTTACATCGATGTCTGTTAATTAATATTCCTTGTATAACTTACATCGATGTCTGTTAATTAATATTCCTTGTATAACTTACATCGATGTCTGTTAATTAATATTCCTTGTATAACTTACATCGATGTCTGTTAATTAATATTCCTTGTATAACTTACATCGATGTCTGTTAATTAATATTCCTTGTATAACTTACATCGATGTCTGTTAATTAATATTCCTTGTATAACTTACATCGATGTCTGTTAATTAATATTCCTTGTATAACTTACATCGATGTCTGTTAATTAATATTCCTTGTATAACTTACATCGATGTCTGTTAATTAATATTCCTTGTATAACTTACATCGATGTCTGTTAATTAATATTCCTTGTATAACTTACATCGATGTCTGTTAATTAATATTCCTTGTATAACTTACATCGATGTCTGTTAATTAATATTCCTTGTATAACTTACATCGATGTCTGTTAATTAATATTCCTTGTATAACTTACATCGATGTCTGTTAATTAATATTCCTTGTATAACTTACATCGATGTCTGTTAATTAATATTCCTTGTATAACTTACATCGATGTCTGTTAATTAATATTCCTTGTATAACTTACATCGATGTCTGTTAATTAATATTCCTTGTATAACTTACATCGATGTCTGTTAATTAATATTCCTTGTATAACTTACATCGATGTCTGTTAATTAATATTCCTTGTATAACTTACATCGATGTCTGTTAATTAATATTCCTTGTATAACTTACATCGATGTCTGTTAATTAATATTCCTTGTATAACTTACATCGATGTCTGTTAATTAATATTCCTTGTATAACTTACATCGATGTCTGTTAATTAATATTCCTTGTATAACTTACATCGATGTCTGTTAATTAATATTCCTTGTATAACTTACATCGATGTCTGTTAATTAATATTCCTTGTATAACTTACATCGATGTCTGTTAATTAATATTCCTTGTATAACTTACATCGATGTCTGTTAATTAATATTCCTTGTATAACTTACATCGATGTCTGTTAATTAATATTCCTTGTATAACTTACATCGATGTCTGTTAATTAATATTCCTTGTATAACTTACATCGATGTCTGTTAATTAATATTCCTTGTATAACTTACATCGATGTCTGTTAATTAATATTCCTTGTATAACTTACATCGATATCTGTTAATTAATATTCCTTGTATAACTTACATCGATGTCTGTTAATTAATATTCCTTGTATAACTTACATCGATGTCTGTTAATTAATATTCCTTGTATAACTTACATCGATGTCTGTTAATTAATATTCCTTGTATAACTTACATCGATGTCTGTTAATTAATATTCCTTGTATAACTTACATCGATGTCTGTTAATTAATATTCCTTGTATAACTTACATCAATATCTGTTAATTAATATTCCTTGTATAACTTACATCAATATCTGTTAATTAATATTCCTTGTATAACTTACATCGATGTCTGTTAATTAATATTCCTTGTATAACTTACATCGATGTCTGTTAATTAATATTCCTTGTATAACTTACATCGATATCTGTTAATTAATATTCCTTGTATAACTTACATCGATGTCTGTTAATTAATATTCCTTGTATAACTTACATCGTTCTGTTAATTAATATTCCTTGTATAACTTACATCGATGTCTGTTAATTAATATTCCTTGTATAACTTACATCGATGTCTGTTAATTAATATTCCTTGTATAACTTACATCGATGTCTGTTAATTAATATTCCTTGTATAACTTACATCGATGTCTGTTAATTAATATTCCTTGTATAACTTACATCGATGTCTGTTAATTAATATTCCTTGTATAACTTACATCGATGTCTGTTAATTAATATTCCTTGTATAACTTACATCGATGTCTGTTAATTAATATTCCTTGTATAACTTACATCGATGTCTGTTAATTAATATTCCTTGTATAACTTACATCGATGTCTGTTAATTAATATTCCTTGTATAACTTACATCGATGTCTGTTAATTAATATTCCTTGTATAACTTACATCGATGTCTGTTAATTAATATTCCTTGTATAACTTACATCGATGTCTGTTAATTAATATTCCTTGTATAACTTACATCGATGTCTGTTAATTAATATTCCTTGTATAACTTACATCGATGTCTGTTAATTAATATTCCTTGTATAACTTACATCGATGTCTGTTAATTAATATTCCTTGTATAACTTACATCGATGTCTGTTAATTAATATTCCTTGTATAACTTACATCGATGTCTGTTAATTAATATTCCTTGTATAACTTACATCGATGTCTGTTAATTAATATTCCTTGTATAACTTACATCGATGTCTGTTAATTAATATTCCTTGTATAACTTACATCGATGTCTGTTAATTAATATTCCTTGTATAACTTACATCGATGTCTGTTAATTAATATTCCTTGTATAACTTACATCGATGTCTGTTAATTAATATTCCTTGTATAACTTACATCGATGTCTGTTAATTAATATTCCTTGTATAACTTACATCGATGTCTGTTAATTAATATTCCTTGTATAACTTACATCGATGTCTGTTAATTAATATTCCTTGTATAACTTACATCGATGTCTGTTAATTAATATTCCTTGTATAACTTACATCGATGTCTGTTAATTAATATTCCTTGTATAACTTACATCGATGTCTGTTAATTAATATTCCTTGTATAACTTACATCGATGTCTGTTAATTAATATTCCTTGTATAACTTACATCGATGTCTGTTAATTAATATTCCTTGTATAACTTACATCGATGTCTGTTAATTAATATTCCTTGTATAACTTACATCGATGTCTGTTAATTAATATTCCTTGTATAACTTACATCGATGTCTGTTAATTAATATTCCTTGTATAACTTACATCGATGTCTGTTAATTAATATTCCTTGTATAACTTACATCGATGTCTGTTAATTAATATTCCTTGTATAACTTACATCGATGTCTGTTAATTAATATTCCTTGTATAACTTACATCGATGTCTGTTAATTAATATTCCTTGTATAACTTACATCGATGTCTGTTAATTAATATTCCTTGTATAACTTACATCGATGTCTGTTAATTAATATTCCTTGTATAACTTACATCGATGTCTGTTAATTAATATTCCTTGTATAACTTACATCGATGTCTGTTAATTAATATTCCTTGTATAACTTACATCGATGTCTGTTAATTAATATTCCTTGTATAACTTACATCGATGTCTGTTAATTAATATTCCTTGTATAACTTACATCGATGTCTGTTAATTAATATTCCTTGTATAACTTACATCGATGTCTGTTAATTAATATTCCTTGTATAACTTACATCGATGTCTGTTAATTAATATTCCTTGTATAACTTACATCGATGTCTGTTAATTAATATTCCTTGTATAACTTACATCGATGTCTGTTAATTAATATTCCTTGTATAACTTACATCGATGTCTGTTAATTAATATTCCTTGTATAACTTACATCGATGTCTGTTAATTAATATTCCTTGTATAACTTACATCGATGTCTGTTAATTAATATTCCTTGTATAACTTACATCGATGTCTGTTAATTAATATTCCTTGTATAACTTACATCGATGTCTGTTAATTAATATTCCTTGTATAACTTACATCGATGTCTGTTAATTAATATTCCTTGTATAACTTACATCGATGTCTGTTAATTAATATTCCTTGTATAACTTACATCGATGTCTGTTAATTAATATTCCTTGTATAACTTACATCGATGTCTGTTAATTAATATTCCTTGTATAACTTACATCGATGTCTGTTAATTAATATTCCTTGTATAACTTACATCGATGTCTGTTAATTAATATTCCTTGTATAACTTACATCGATGTCTGTTAATTAATATTCCTTGTATAACTTACATCGATGTCTGTTAATTAATATTCCTTGTATAACTTACATCGATGTCTGTTAATTAATATTCCTTGTATAACTTACATCGATGTCTGTTAATTAATATTCCTTGTATAACTTACATCGATGTCTGTTAATTAATATTCCTTGTATAACTTACATCGATGTCTGTTAATTAATATTCCTTGTATAACTTACATCGATGTCTGTTAATTAATATTCCTTGTATAACTTACATCGATGTCTGTTAATTAATATTCCTTGTATAACTTACATCGATGTCTGTTAATTAATATTCCTTGTATAACTTACATCGATGTCTGTTAATTAATATTCCTTGTATAACTTACATCGATGTCTGTTAATTAATATTCCTTGTATAACTTACATCGATGTCTGTTAATTAATATTCCTTGTATAACTTACATCGATGTCTGTTAATTAATATTCCTTGTATAACTTACATCGATGTCTGTTAATTAATATTCCTTGTATAACTTACATCGATGTCTGTTAATTAATATTCCTTGTATAACTTACATCGATGTCTGTTAATTAATATTCCTTGTATAACTTACATCGATGTCTGTTAATTAATATTCCTTGTATAACTTACATCGATGTCTGTTAATTAATATTCCTTGTATAACTTACATCGATGTCTGTTAATTAATATTCCTTGTATAACTTACATCGATGTCTGTTAATTAATATTCCTTGTATAACTTACATCGATGTCTGTTAATTAATATTCCTTGTATAACTTACATCGATGTCTGTTAATTAATATTCCTTGTATAACTTACATCGATGTCTGTTAATTAATATTCCTTGTATAACTTACATCGATGTCTGTTAATTAATATTCCTTGTATAACTTACATCGATGTCTGTTAATTAATATTCCTTGTATAACTTACATCGATGTCTGTTAATTAATATTCCTTGTATAACTTACATCGATGTCTGTTAATTAATATTCCTTGTATAACTTACATCGATGTCTGTTAATTAATATTCCTTGTATAACTTACATCGATGTCTGTTAATTAATATTCCTTGTATAACTTACATCGATGTCTGTTAATTAATATTCCTTGTATAACTTACATCGATGTCTGTTAATTAATATTCCTTGTATAACTTACATCGATGTCTGTTAATTAATATTCCTTGTATAACTTACATCGATGTCTGTTAATTAATATTCCTTGTATAACTTACATCGATGTCTGTTAATTAATATTCCTTGTATAACTTACATCGATGTCTGTTAATTAATATTCCTTGTATAACTTACATCGATGTCTGTTAATTAATATTCCTTGTATAACTTACATCGATGTCTGTTAATTAATATTCCTTGTATAACTTACATCGATGTCTGTTAATTAATATTCCTTGTATAACTTACATCGATGTCTGTTAATTAATATTCCTTGTATAACTTACATCGATGTCTGTTAATTAATATTCCTTGTATAACTTACATCGATGTCTGTTAATTAATATTCCTTGTATAACTTACATCGATGTCTGTTAATTAATATTCCTTGTATAACTTACATCGATGTCTGTTAATTAATATTCCTTGTATAACTTACATCGATGTCTGTTAATTAATATTCCTTGTATAACTTACATCGATGTCTGTTAATTAATATTCCTTGTATAACTTACATCGATGTCTGTTAATTAATATTCCTTGTATAACTTACATCGATGTCTGTTAATTAATATTCCTTGTATAACTTACATCGATGTCTGTTAATTAATATTCCTTGTATAACTTACATCGATGTCTGTTAATTAATATTCCTTGTATAACTTACATCGATGTCTGTTAATTAATATTCCTTGTATAACTTACATCGATGTCTGTTAATTAATATTCCTTGTATAACTTACATCGATGTCTGTTAATTAATATTCCTTGTATAACTTACATCGATGTCTGTTAATTAATATTCCTTGTATAACTTACATCGATGTCTGTTAATTAATATTCCTTGTATAACTTACATCGATGTCTGTTAATTAATATTCCTTGTATAACTTACATCGATGTCTGTTAATTAATATTCCTTGTATAACTTACATCGATGTCTGTTAATTAATATTCCTTGTATAACTTACATCGATGTCTGTTAATTAATATTCCTTGTATAACTTACATCGATGTCTGTTAATTAATATTCCTTGTATAACTTACATCGATGTCTGTTAATTAATATTCCTTGTATAACTTACATCGATGTCTGTTAATTAATATTCCTTGTATAACTTACATCGATGTCTGTTAATTAATATTCCTTGTATAACTTACATCGATGTCTGTTAATTAATATTCCTTGTATAACTTACATCGATGTCTGTTAATTAATATTCCTTGTATAACTTACATCGATGTCTGTTAATTAATATTCCTTGTATAACTTACATCGATGTCTGTTAATTAATATTCCTTGTATAACTTACATCGATGTCTGTTAATTAATATTCCTTGTATAACTTACATCGATGTCTGTTAATTAATATTCCTTGTATAACTTACATCGATGTCTGTTAATTAATATTCCTTGTATAACTTACATCGATGTCTGTTAATTAATATTCCTTGTATAACTTACATCGATGTCTGTTAATTAATATTCCTTGTATAACTTACATCGATGTCTGTTAATTAATATTCCTTGTATAACTTACATCGATGTCTGTTAATTAATATTCCTTGTATAACTTACATCGATGTCTGTTAATTAATATTCCTTGTATAACTTACATCGATGTCTGTTAATTAATATTCCTTGTATAACTTACATCGATGTCTGTTAATTAATATTCCTTGTATAACTTACATCGATGTCTGTTAATTAATATTCCTTGTATAACTTACATCGATGTCTGTTAATTAATATTCCTTGTATAACTTACATCGATGTCTGTTAATTAATATTCCTTGTATAACTTACATCGATGTCTGTTAATTAATATTCCTTGTATAACTTACATCGATGTCTGTTAATTAATATTCCTTGTATAACTTACATCGATGTCTGTTAATTAATATTCCTTGTATAACTTACATCGATGTCTGTTAATTAATATTCCTTGTATAACTTACATCGATGTCTGTTAATTAATATTCCTTGTATAACTTACATCGATGTCTGTTAATTAATATTCCTTGTATAACTTACATCGATGTCTGTTAATTAATATTCCTTGTATAACTTACATCGATGTCTGTTAATTAATATTCCTTGTATAACTTACATCGATGTCTGTTAATTAATATTCCTTGTATAACTTACATCGATGTCTGTTAATTAATATTCCTTGTATAACTTACATCGATGTCTGTTAATTAATATTCCTTGTATAACTTACATCGATGTCTGTTAATTAATATTCCTTGTATAACTTACATCGATGTCTGTTAATTAATATTCCTTGTATAACTTACATCGATGTCTGTTAATTAATATTCCTTGTATAACTTACATCGATGTCTGTTAATTAATATTCCTTGTATAACTTACATCGATGTCTGTTAATTAATATTCCTTGTATAACTTACATCGATGTCTGTTAATTAATATTCCTTGTATAACTTACATCGATGTCTGTTAATTAATATTCCTTGTATAACTTACATCGATGTCTGTTAATTAATATTCCTTGTATAACTTACATCGATATCTGTTAATTAATATTCCTTGTATAACTTACATCGATGTCTGTTAATTAATATTCCTTGTATAACTTACATCGATGTCTGTTAATTAATATTCCTTGTATAACTTACATCAATATCTGTTAATTAATATTCCTTGTATAACTTACATCGATGTCTGTTAATTAATATTCCTTGTATAACTTACATCGATGTCTGTTAATTAATATTCCTTGTATAACTTACATCGATGTCTGTTAATTAATATTCCTTGTATAACTTACATCAATATCTGTTAATTAATATTCCTTGTATAACTTACATCGATGTCTGTTAATTAATATTCCTTGTATAACTTACATCGATGTCTGTTAATTAATATTCCTTGTATAACTTACATCAATATCTGTTAATTAATATTCCTTGTATAACTTACATCAATATCTGTTAATTAATATTCCTTGTATAACTTACATCGATGTCTGTTAATTAATATTCCTTGTATAACTTACATCAATATCTGTTAATTAATATTCCTTGTATAACTTACATCGATGTCTGTTAATTAATATTCCTTGTATAACTTACATCGATGTCTGTTAATTAATATTCCTTGTATAACTTACATCGATGTCTGTTAATTAATATTCCTTGTATAACTTACATCGATGTCTGTTAATTAATATTCCTTGTATAACTTACATCGATGTCTGTTAATTAATATTCCTTGTATAACTTACATCAATATCTGTTAATTAATATTCCTTGTATAACTTACGTCGATGTCTGTTAATTAATATTCCTTGTATAACTTACATCGATGTCTGTTAATTAATATTCCTTGTATAACTTACATCGATGTCTGTTAATTAATATTCCTTGTATAACTTACATCGATGTCTGTTAATTAATATTCCTTGTATAACTTACATCGATGTCTGTTAATTAATATTCCTTGTATAACTTACATCGATGTCTGTTAATTAATATTCCTTGTATAACTTACATCGATGTCTGTTAATTAATATTCCTTGTATAACTTACATCGATGTCTGTTAATTAATATTCCTTGTATAACTTACGTCGATGTCTGTTAATTAATATTCCTTGTATAACTTACATCAATATCTGTTAATTAATATTCCTTGTATAACTTACGTCTGTTAATTAATATTCCTTGTATAACTTACATCGATGTCTGTTAATTAATATTCCTTGTATAACTTACATCGATGTCTGTTAATTAATATTCCTTGTATAACTTACATCAATATCTGTTAATTAATATTCCTTGTATAACTTACGTCGATGTCTGTTAATTAATATTCCTTGTATAACTTACATCAATATCTGTTAATTAATATTCCTTGTATAACTTACATCTGTTAATTAATATTCCTTGTATAACTTACATCAATATCTGTTAATTAATATTCCTTGTATAACTTACATCGATGTCTGTTAATTAATATTCCTTGTATAACTTACGTCTGTTAATTAATATTCCTTGTATAACTTACATCGATGTCTGTTAATTAATATTCCTTGTATAACTTACGTCTGTTAATTAATATTCCTTGTATAACTTACATCAATATCTGTTAATTAATATTCCTTGTATAACTTACATCGATGTCTGTTAATTAATATTCCTTGTATAACTTACGTCTGTTAATTAATATTCCTTGTATAACTTACATCGATGTCTGTTAATTAATATTCCTTGTATAACTTACATCAATATCTGTTAATTAATATTCCTTGTATAACTTACATCTGTTAATTAATATTCCTTGTATAACTTACATCAATATCTGTTAATTAATATTCCTTGTATAACTTACATCGATGTCTGTTAATTAATATTCCTTGTATAACTTACGTCTGTTAATTAATATTCCTTGTATAACTTACGTCAATGTCTGTTAATTAATATTCCTTGTATAACTTACGTCAATGTCTGTTAATTAATATTCCTTGTATAACTTACGTCTGTTAATTAATATTCCTTGTATAACTTACGTCAATGTCTGTTAATTAATATTCCTTGTATAACTTACGTCTGTTAATTAATATTCCTTGTATAACTTACATCGATGTCTGTTAATTAATATTCCTTGTATAACTTACATCGATGTCTATTAATTAATATTCCTTGTATAACTTACATCGATATCTGTTAATTAATATTCCTTGTATAACTTACGTCTGTTAATTAATATTCCTTGTATAACTTACGTCTGTTAATTAATATTCCTTGTATAACTTACGTCAATGTCTGTTAATTAATATTCCTTGTATAACTTACGTCAATGTCTGTTAATTAATATTCCTTGTATAACTTACGTCTGTTAATTAATATTCCTTGTATAACTTACGTCAATGTCTGTTAATTAATATTCCTTGTATAACTTACGTCTGTTAATTAATATTCCTTGTATAACTTACATCGATGTCTGTTAATTAATATTCCTTGTATAACTTACATCGATGTCTATTAATTAATATTCCTTGTATAACTTACATCGATATCTGTTAATTAATATTCCTTGTATAACTTACGTCTGTTAATTAATATTCCTTGTATAACTTACGTCAATGTCTGTTAATTAATATTCCTTGTATAACTTACGTCTGTTAATTAATATTCCTTGTATAACTTACGTCAATGTCTGTTAATTAATATTCCTTGTATAACTTACGTCTGTTAATTAATATTCCTTGTATAACTTACATCGATGTCTATTAATTAATATTCCTTGTATAACTTACATCGATATCTGTTAATTAATATTCCTTGTATAACTTACGTCTGTTAATTAATATTCCTTGTATAACTTACGTCTGTTAATTAATATTCCTTGTATAACTTACGTCAATGTCTGTTAATTAATATTCCTTGTATAACTTACGTCAATGTCTGTTAATTAATATTCCTTGTATAACTTACGTCTGTTAATTAATATTCCTTGTATAACTTACGTCAATGTCTGTTAATTAATATTCCTTGTATAACTTACGTCTGTTAATTAATATTCCTTGTATAACTTACATCGATGTCTGTTAATTAATATTCCTTGTATAACTTACATCGATGTCTATTAATTAATATTCCTTGTATAACTTACATCGATATCTGTTAATTAATATTCCTTGTATAACTTACGTCTGTTAATTAATATTCCTTGTATAACTTACGTCAATGTCTGTTAATTAATATTCCTTGTATAACTTACGTCAATGTCTGTTAATTAATATTCCTTGTATAACTTACGTCTGTTAATTAATATTCCTTGTATAACTTACGTCAATGTCTGTTAATTAATATTCCTTGTATAACTTACGTCTGTTAATTAATATTCCTTGTATAACTTACATCGATGTCTGTTAATTAATATTCCTTGTATAACTTACATCGATGTCTGTTAATTAATATTCCTTGTATAACTTACATCAATATCTGTTAATTAATATTCCTTGTATAACTTACGTCTGTAAATTAATATTCCTTGTATAACTTACATCGATGTCTGTTAATTAATATTCCTTGTATAACTTACATCGACGTCTGTTAATTAATATTCCTTGTATAACTTACATCAATGTCTGTTAATTAATATTCCTTGTATAACTTATATCGATGTCTGTTAATTAATATTCCTTGTATAACTTACATCAATGTCTGTTAATTAATATTCCTTGTATAACTTATATCGATGTCTGTTAATTAATATTCCTTGTATAACTTACATCGATGTCTGTTAATTAATATTCCTTGTATAACTTACATCGATGTCTGTTAATTAATATTCCTTGTATAACTTACATCAATATCTGTTAATTAATATTCCTTGTATAACTTACATCAATGTCTGTTAATTAATATTCCTTGTATAACTTATATCGATGTCTGTTAATTAATATTCCTTGTATAACTTATATCGATGTCTGTTAATTAATATTCCTTGTATAACTTACATCAATGTCTGTTAATTAATATTCCTTGTATAACTTACATCGACGTCTGTTAATTAATATTCCTTGTATAACTTACATCAATGTCTGTTAATTAATATTCCTTGTATAACTTATATCGATGTCTGTTAATTAATATTCCTTGTATAACTTACATCAATGTCTGTTAATTAATATTCCTTGTATAACTTATATCGATGTCTGTTAATTAATATTCCTTGTATAACTTACATCGATGTCTGTTAATTAATATTCCTTGTATAACTTACATCGATGTCTGTTAATTAATATTCCTTGTATAACTTACATCAATATCTGTTAATTAATATTCCTTGTATAACTTACATCAATGTCTGTTAATTAATATTCCTTGTATAACTTACATCGATGTCTGTTAATTAATATTCCTTGTATAACTTATATCGATGTCTGTTAATTAATATTCCTTGTATAACTTACATCAATGTCTGTTAATTAATATTCCTTGTATAACTTATATCGATGTCTGTTAATTAATATTCCTTGTATAACTTACATCGATGTCTGTTAATTAATATTCCTTGTATAACTTACATCGATGTCTGTTAATTAATATTCCTTGTATAACTTACGTCTGTTAATTAATATTCCTTGTATAACTTACATCGATGTCTGTTAATTAATATTCCTTGTATAACTTACGTCTGTTAATTAATATTCCTTGTATAACTTACATCAATATCTGTTAATTAATATTCCTTGTATAACTTACATCAATATCTGTTAATTAATATTCCTTGTATAACTTACGTCTGTAAATTAATATTCCTTGTATAACTTACATCGATGTCTGTTAATTAATATTCCTTGTATAACTTACGTCTGTTAATTAATATTCCTTGTATAACTTACATCAATATCTGTTAATTAATATTCCTTGTATAACTTACATCGATGTCTGTTAATTAATATTCCTTGTATAACTTACGTCTGTTAATTAATATTCCTTGTATAACTTACATCGATGTCTGTTAATTAATATTCCTTGTATAACTTACGTCTGTTAATTAATATTCCTTGTATAACTTACATCGATGTCTGTTAATTAATATTCCTTGTATAACTTACATCAATATCTGTTAATTAATATTCCTTGTATAACTTACGTCTGTTAATTAATATTCCTTGTATAACTTACGTCAATGTCTGTTAATTAATATTCCTTGTATAACTTACATCGATGTCTGTTAATTAATATTCCTTGTATAACTTACGTCTGTTAATTAATATTCCTTGTATAACTTACATCGATGTCTGTTAATTAATATTCCTTGTATAACTTACGTCTGTTAATTAATATTCCTTGTATAACTTACGTCAATGTCTGTTAATTAATATTCCTTGTATAACTTACATCGATGTCTGTTAATAAATATTCCTTGTATAACTTACGTCTGTTAATTAATATTCCTTGTATAACTTACATCAATATCTGTTAATTAATATTCCTTGTATAACTTACATCGATGTCTGTTAATAAATATTCCTTGTATAACTTACGTCTGTTAATTAATATTCCTTGTATAACTTACATCAATATCTGTTAATTAATATTCCTTGTATAACTTACATCGATGTCTGTTAATTAATATTCCTTGTATAACTTACATCGATGTCTGTTAATTAATATTCCTTGTATAACTTACGTCTGTTAATTAATATTCCTTGTATAACTTACGTCAATGTCTGTTAATTAATATTCCTTGTATAACTTACATCTGTTAATAAATATTCCTTGTATAACTTACATCGATGTCTATTAATTAATATTCCTTGTATAACTTACATCGATGTCTGTTAATTAATATTCCTTGTATAACTTACATCAATATCTGTTAATTAATATTCCTTGTATAACTTACATCAATATCTGTTAATTAATATTCCTTGTATAACTTACGTCTGTTAATTAATATTCCTTGTATAACTTACATCGATGTCTGTTAATTAATATTCCTTGTATAACTTACATCGATGTCTGTTAATTAATATTCCTTGTATAACTTACGTCTGTTAATTAATATTCCTTGTATAACTTACGTCAATGTCTGTTAATTAATATTCCTTGTATAACTTACGTCTGTTAATTAATATTCCTTGTATAACTTACATCGATGTCTGTTAATTAATATTCCTTGTATAACTTACATCAATATCTGTTAATTAATATTCCTTGTATAACTTACGTCTGTTAATTAATATTCCTTGTATAACTTACATCGATGTCTGTTAATTAATATTCCTTGTATAACTTACATCAATATCTGTTAATTAATATTCCTTGTATAACTTACGTCTGTTAATTAATATTCCTTGTATAACTTACATCGATGTCTGTTAATTAATATTCCTTGTATAACTTACATCAATATCTGTTAATTAATATTCCTTGTATAACTTACGTCTGTTAATTAATATTCCTTGTATAACTTACATCGATGTCTGTTAATTAATATTCCTTGTATAACTTACGTCTGTTAATTAATATTCCTTGTATAACTTACATCGATGTCTGTTAATTAATATTCCTTGTATAACTTACATCAATATCTGTTAATTAATATTCCTTGTATAACTTACGTCTGTTAATTAATATTCCTTGTATAACTTACATCGATGTCTGTTAATTAATATTCCTTGTATAACTTACATCAATATCTGTTAATTAATATTCCTTGTATAACTTACGTCTGTTAATTAATATTCCTTGTATAACTTACATCGATGTCTGTTAATTAATATTCCTTGTATAACTTACATCGATGTCTGTTAATTAATATTCCTTGTATAACTTACGTCTGTTAATTAATATTCCTTGTATAACTTACGTCAATGTCTGTTAATTAATATTCCTTGTATAACTTACGTCTGTTAATTAATATTCCTTGTATAACTTACATCGATGTCTGTTAATTAATATTCCTTGTATAACTTACATCAATATCTGTTAATTAATATTCCTTGTATAACTTACGTCTGTTAATTAATATTCCTTGTATAACTTACATCGATGTCTGTTAATTAATATTCCTTGTATAACTTACGTCTGTTAATTAATATTCCTTGTATAACTTACGTCTGTTAATTAATATTCCTTGTATAACTTACATCGATGTCTGTTAATTAATATTCCTTGTATAACTTACGTCTGTTAATTAATATTCCTTGTATAACTTACGTCAATGTCTGTTAATTAATATTCCTTGTATAACTTACGTCTGTTAATTAATATTCCTTGTATAACTTACATCGATGTCTGTTAATTAATATTCCTTGTATAACTTACATCAATATCTGTTAATTAATATTCCTTGTATAACTTACGTCTGTTAATTAATATTCCTTGTATAACTTACATCGATGTCTGTTAATTAATATTCCTTGTATAACTTACATCAATATCTGTTAATTAATATTCCTTGTATAACTTACATCGATGTCTGTTAATTAATATTCCTTGTATAACTTACATCGATGTCTGTTAATTAATATTCCTTGTATAACTTACATCGATGTCTGTTAATTAATATTCCTTGTATAACTTACATCGATGTCTGTTAATTAATATTCCTTGTATAACTTACATCGATGTCTGTTAATTAATATTCCTTGTATAACTTACATCGATGTCTGTTAATTAATATTCCTTGTATAACTTACATCGATGTCTGTTAATTAATATTCCTTGTATAACTTACGTCGATGTCTGTTAATTAATATTCCTTGTATAACTTACATCGATGTCTGTTAATTAATATTCCTTGTATAACTTACATCGATGTCTGTTAATTAATATTCCTTGTATAACTTACGTCTGTTAATTAATATTCCTTGTATAACTTACATCGATGTCTGTTAATTAATATTCCTTGTATAACTTACATCGATGTCTGTTAATTAATATTCCTTGTATAACTTACGTCTGTTAATTAATATTCCTTGTATAACTTACATCGATGTCTGTTAATTAATATTCCTTGTATAACTTACATCGATGTCTGTTAATTAATATTCCTTGTATAACTTACGTCTGTTAATTAATATTCCTTGTATAACTTACATCAATGTCTGTTAATTAATATTCCTTGTATAACTTACGTCTGTTAATTAATATTCCTTGTATAACTTACATCGATGTCTGTTAATTAATATTCCTTGTATAACTTACATCGATATCTGTTAATTAATATTCCTTGTATAACTTACGTCTGTTAATTAATATTCCTTGTATAACTTACATCGATGTCTGTTAATTAATATTCCTTGTATAACTTACATCAATATCTGTTAATTAATATTCCTTGTATAACTTACATCGATGTCTGTTAATTAATATTCCTTGTATAACTTACATCGATGTCTGTTAATTAATATTCCTTGTATAACTTACGTCTGTTAATTAATATTCCTTGTATAACTTACATCGATGTCTGTTAATTAATATTCCTTGTATAACTTACGTCTGTTAATTAATATTCCTTGTATAACTTACATCAATGTCTGTTAATTAATATTCCTTGTATAACTTACATCAATATCTGTTAATTAATATTCCTTGTATAACTTACATCGATGTCTGTTAATTAATATTCCTTGTATAACTTACGTCTGTTAATTAATATTCCTTGTATAACTTACATCGATGTCTGTTAATTAATATTCCTTGTATAACTTACATCGATGTCTGTTAATTAATATTCCTTGTATAACTTACATCGATGTCTGTTAATTAATATTCCTTGTATAACTTACGTCTGTTAATTAATATTCCTTGTATAACTTACATCGATGTCTGTTAATTAATATTCCTTGTATAACTTACATCGATGTCTGTTAATTAATATTCCTTGTATAACTTACATCGATGTCTGTTAATTAATATTCCTTGTATAACTTACATCGATGTCTGTTAATTAATATTCCTTGTATAACTTACATCAATATCTGTTAATTAATATTCCTTGTATAACTTACATCGATGTCTGTTAATTAATATTCCTTGTATAACTTACATCGATGTCTGTTAATTAATATTCCTTGTATAACTTACGTCTGTTAATTAATATTCCTTGTATAACTTACATCGATGTCTGTTAATTAATATTCCTTGTATAACTTACGTCTGTTAATTAATATTCCTTGTATAACTTACATCAATGTCTGTTAATTAATATTCCTTGTATAACTTACATCAATGTCTGTTAATTAATATTCCTTGTATAACTTACATCGATGTCTGTTAATTAATATTCCTTGTATAACTTACGTCTGTTAATTAATATTCCTTGTATAACTTACATCGATGTCTGTTAATTAATATTCCTTGTATAACTTACATCGATGTCTGTTAATTAATATTCCTTGTATAACTTACATCGATGTCTGTTAATTAATATTCCTTGTATAACTTACGTCTGTTAATTAATATTCCTTGTATAACTTACATCGATGTCTGTTAATTAATATTCCTTGTATAACTTACATCGATGTCTGTTAATTAATATTCCTTGTATAACTTACATCGATGTCTGTTAATTAATATTCCTTGTATAACTTACATCGATGTCTGTTAATTAATATTCCTTGTATAACTTACATCAATATCTGTTAATTAATATTCCTTGTATAACTTACATCGATGTCTGTTAATTAATATTCCTTGTATAACTTACATCGATGTCTGTTAATTAATATTCCTTGTATAACTTACGTCTGTTAATTAATATTCCTTGTATAACTTACATCGATGTCTGTTAATTAATATTCCTTGTATAACTTACATCGATGTCTGTTAATTAATATTCCTTGTATAACTTACGTCTGTTAATTAATATTCCTTGTATAACTTACATCGATGTCTGTTAATTAATATTCCTTGTATAACTTACATCGATGTCTGTTAATTAATATTCCTTGTATAACTTACGTCTGTTAATTAATATTCCTTGTATAACTTACATCGATGTCTGTTAATTAATATTCCTTGTATAACTTACATCAATATCTGTTAATTAATATTCCTTGTATAACTTACATCGATGTCTGTTAATTAATATTCCTTGTATAACTTACCGTCTGTTAATTAATATTCCTTGTATAACTTACATCGATGTCTGTTAATTAATATTCCTTGTATAACTTACATCGATGTCTGTTAATTAATATTCCTTGTATAACTTACATCGATGTCTGTTAATTAATATTCCTTGTATAACTTACGTCTGTTAATTAATATTCCTTGTATAACTTACATCGATGTCTGTTAATTAATATTCCTTGTATAACTTACATCGATGTCTGTTAATTAATATTCCTTGTATAACTTACATCGATGTCTGTTAATTAATATTCCTTGTATAACTTACATCGATGTCTGTTAATTAATATTCCTTGTATAACTTACATCGATGTCTGTTAATTAATATTCCTTGTATAACTTACATCGATGTCTGTTAATTAATATTCCTTGTATAACTTACATCGATGTCTGTTAATTAATATTCCTTGTATAACTTACATCGATGTCTGTTAATTAATATTCCTTGTATAACTTACATCGATGTCTGTTAATTAATATTCCTTGTATAACTTACATCGATGTCTGTTAATTAATATTCCTTGTATAACTTACATCGATGTCTGTTAATTAATATTCCTTGTATAACTTACATCGATGTCTGTTAATTAATATTCCTTGTATAACTTACATCGATGTCTGTTAATTAATATTCCTTGTATAACTTACATCGATGTCTGTTAATTAATATTCCTTGTATAACTTACATCGATGTCTGTTAATTAATATTCCTTGTATAACTTACATCGATGTCTGTTAATTAATATTCCTTGTATAACTTACATCGATGTCTGTTAATTAATATTCCTTGTATAACTTACATCGATGTCTGTTAATTAATATTCCTTGTATAACTTACATCGATGTCTGTTAATTAATATTCCTTGTATAACTTACATCGATGTCTGTTAATTAATATTCCTTGTATAACTTACATCGATGTCTGTTAATTAATATTCCTTGTATAACTTACATCGATGTCTGTTAATTAATATTCCTTGTATAACTTACATCGATGTCTGTTAATTAATATTCCTTGTATAACTTACATCGATGTCTGTTAATTAATATTCCTTGTATAACTTACATCGATGTCTGTTAATTAATATTCCTTGTATAACTTACATCGATGTCTGTTAATTAATATTCCTTGTATAACTTACATCGATGTCTGTTAATTAATATTCCTTGTATAACTTACATCGATGTCTGTTAATTAATATTCCTTGTATAACTTACATCGATGTCTGTTAATTAATATTCCTTGTATAACTTACATCGATGTCTGTTAATTAATATTCCTTGTATAACTTACATCGATGTCTGTTAATTAATATTCCTTGTATAACTTACATCGATGTCTGTTAATTAATATTCCTTGTATAACTTACATCGATGTCTGTTAATTAATATTCCTTGTATAACTTACATCGATGTCTGTTAATTAATATTCCTTGTATAACTTACATCGATGTCTGTTAATTAATATTCCTTGTATAACTTACATCGATGTCTGTTAATTAATATTCCTTGTATAACTTACATCGATGTCTGTTAATTAATATTCCTTGTATAACTTACATCGATGTCTGTTAATTAATATTCCTTGTATAACTTACATCGATGTCTGTTAATTAATATTCCTTGTATAACTTACATCGATGTCTGTTAATTAATATTCCTTGTATAACTTACATCGATGTCTGTTAATTAATATTCCTTGTATAACTTACATCGATGTCTGTTAATTAATATTCCTTGTATAACTTACATCGATGTCTGTTAATTAATATTCCTTGTATAACTTACATCGATGTCTGTTAATTAATATTCCTTGTATAACTTACATCGATTCTGTTAATTAATATTCCTTGTATAACTTACATCGATGTCTGTTAATTAATATTCCTTGTATAACTTACATCGATGTCTGTTAATTAATATTCCTTGTATAACTTACATCGATGTCTGTTAATTAATATTCCTTGTATAACTTACATCG
The DNA here is from genome assembly GCA_032718475.1 of Nemertoderma westbladi. Classification (NCBI taxonomy): domain Eukaryota; kingdom Metazoa; phylum Xenacoelomorpha; order Nemertodermatida; family Nemertodermatidae; genus Nemertoderma; species Nemertoderma westbladi. The sequence goes on from JAUCBJ010005423.1 coordinate 31,248, forward strand.
ATGTCTGTTAATTAATATTCCTTGTATAACTTACATCGATGTCTGTTAATTAATATTCCTTGTATAACTTACGTCTGTTAATTAATATTCCTTGTATAACTTACATCGATGTCTGTTAATTAATATTCCTTGTATAACTTACATCGATGTCTGTTAATTAATATTCCTTGTATAACTTACTCGATGTCTGTTAATTAATATTCCTTGTATAACTTACATCGATGTCTGTTAATTAATATTCCTTGTATAACTTACATCAATATCTGTTAATTAATATTCCTTGTATAACTTACATCGATGTCTGTTAATTAATATTCCTTGTATAACTTACTCGAGTCTGTTAATTAATATTCCTTGTATAACTTACATCGATGTCTGTTAATTAATATTCCTTGTATAACTTACATCGATGTCTGTTAATTAATATTCCTTGTATAACTTACATCGATGTCTGTTAATTAATATTCCTTGTATAACTTACGTCTGTTAATTAATATTCCTTGTATAACTTACATCGATGTCTGTTAATTAATATTCCTTGTATAACTTACATCGATGTCTGTTAATTAATATTCCTTGTATAACTTACATCGATGTCTGTTAATTAATATTCCTTGTATAACTTACATCGATGTCTGTTAATTAATATTCCTTGTATAACTTACATCGATGTCTGTTAATTAATATTCCTTGTATAACTTACTCGATGTCTGTTAATTAATATTCCTTGTATAACTTACTCGATGTCTGTTAATTAATATTCCTTGTATAACTTACATCGATGTCTGTTAATTAATATTCCTTGTATAACTTACATCGATGTCTGTTAATTAATATTCCTTGTATAACTTACATCGATGTCTGTTAATTAATATTCCTTGTATAACTTACATCGATGTCTGTTAATTAATATTCCTTGTATAACTTACATCGATGTCTGTTAATTAATATTCCTTGTATAACTTACATCGATGTCTGTTAATTAATATTCCTTGTATAACTTACATCGATGTCTGTTAATTAATATTCCTTGTATAACTTACATCGATGTCTGTTAATTAATATTCCTTGTATAACTTACATCGATGTCTGTTAATTAATATTCCTTGTATAACTTACATCGATGTCTGTTAATTAATATTCCTTGTATAACTTACATCGATGTCTGTTAATTAATATTCCTTGTATAACTTACCGTCTGTTAATTAATATTCCTTGTATAACTTACATCGATGTCTGTTAATTAATATTCCTTGTATAACTTACATCGATGTCTGTTAATTAATATTCCTTGTATAACTTACATCGATGTCTGTTAATTAATATTCCTTGTATAACTTACATCGATGTCTGTTAATTAATATTCCTTGTATAACTTACATCGATGTCTGTTAATTAATATTCCTTGTATAACTTACATCGATGTCTGTTAATTAATATTCCTTGTATAACTTACATCGATGTCTGTTAATTAATATTCCTTGTATAACTTACATCGATGTCTGTTAATTAATATTCCTTGTATAACTTACATCGATGTCTGTTAATTAATATTCCTTGTATAACTTACATCGATGTCTGTTAATTAATATTCCTTGTATAACTTACATCGATGTCTGTTAATTAATATTCCTTGTATAACTTCATCGTCTGTTAATTAATATTCCTTGTATAACTTACATCGATGTCTGTTAATTAATATTCCTTGTATAACTTACATCGATGTCTGTTAATTAATATTCCTTGTATAACTTACACGTCTGTTAATTAATATTCCTTGTATAACTTACATCGATGTCTGTTAATTAATATTCCTTGTATAACTTACATCGATGTCTGTTAATTAATATTCCTTGTATAACTTACATCGATGTCTGTTAATTAATATTCCTTGTATAACTTACATCGATGTCTGTTAATTAATATTCCTTGTATAACTTACATCGATGTCTGTTAATTAATATTCCTTGTATAACTTACATCGATGTCTGTTAATTAATATTCCTTGTATAACTTACATCGATGTCTGTTAATTAATATTCCTTGTATAACTTACATCGATGTCTGTTAATTAATATTCCTTGTATAACTTACATCGATGTCTGTTAATTAATATTCCTTGTATAACTTACATCGATGTCTGTTAATTAATATTCCTTGTATAACTTACATCGATGTCTGTTAATTAATATTCCTTGTATAACTTACATCGATGTCTGTTAATTAATATTCCTTGTATAACTTACATCGATGTCTGTTAATTAATATTCCTTGTATAACTTACATCGATGTCTGTTAATTAATATTCCTTGTATAACTTACATCGATGTCTGTTAATTAATATTCCTTGTATAACTTACATCGATGTCTGTTAATTAATATTCCTTGTATAACTTACATCGATGTCTGTTAATTAATATTCCTTGTATAACTTACGTCTGTTAATTAATATTCCTTGTATAACTTACATCGATGTCTGTTAATTAATATTCCTTGTATAACTTACATCGATGTCTGTTAATTAATATTCCTTGTATAACTTACATCGATGTCTGTTAATTAATATTCCTTGTATAACTTACATCGATGTCTGTTAATTAATATTCCTTGTATAACTTACATCGATGTCTGTTAATTAATATTCCTTGTATAACTTACATCGATGTCTGTTAATTAATATTCCTTGTATAACTTACATCGATGTCTGTTAATTAATATTCCTTGTATAACTTACATCGATGTCTGTTAATTAATATTCCTTGTATAACTTACATCGATGTCTGTTAATTAATATTCCTTGTATAACTTACATCGATGTCTGTTAATTAATATTCCTTGTATAACTTACGTCTGTTAATTAATATTCCTTGTATAACTTACATCGATGTCTGTTAATTAATATTCCTTGTATAACTTACATCGATGTCTGTTAATTAATATTCCTTGTATAACTTACATCGATGTCTGTTAATTAATATTCCTTGTATAACTTACATCGATGTCTGTTAATTAATATTCCTTGTATAACTTACGTCTGTTAATTAATATTCCTTGTATAACTTACATCGATGTCTGTTAATTAATATTCCTTGTATAACTTACATCATTCTGTTAATTAATATTCCTTGTATAACTTACATCGATGTCTGTTAATTAATATTCCTTGTATAACTTACTCGATGTCTGTTAATTAATATTCCTTGTATAACTTACATCGATGTCTGTTAATTAATATTCCTTGTATAACTTACATCGATGTCTGTTAATTAATATTCCTTGTATAACTTACATCGATGTCTGTTAATTAATATTCCTTGTATAACTTACATCGATTCTGTTAATTAATATTCCTTGTATAACTTACATCGATGTCTGTTAATTAATATTCCTTGTATAACTTACATCGATGTCTGTTAATTAATATTCCTTGTATAACTTACATCGATGTCTGTTAATTAATATTCCTTGTATAACTTACGTCTGTTAATTAATATTCCTTGTATAACTTACATCGATGTCTGTTAATTAATATTCCTTGTATAACTTACATCGATGTCTGTTAATTAATATTCCTTGTATAACTTACGTCTGTTAATTAATATTCCTTGTATAACTTACATCGATGTCTGTTAATTAATATTCCTTGTATAACTTACATCGATATCTGTTAATTAATATTCCTTGTATAACTTACATCGATGTCTGTTAATTAATATTCCTTGTATAACTTACGTCTGTTAATTAATATTCCTTGTATAACTTACATCGATGTCTGTTAATTAATATTCCTTGTATAACTTACATCGATGTCTGTTAATTAATATTCCTTGTATAACTTACATCGATGTCTGTTAATTAATATTCCTTGTATAACTTACATCGATGTCTGTTAATTAATATTCCTTGTATAACTTACATCGATGTCTGTTAATTAATATTCCTTGTATAACTTACATCGATGTCTGTTAATTAATATTCCTTGTATAACTTACATCGATGTCTGTTAATTAATATTCCTTGTATAACTTACATCGATGTCTGTTCTCTCTGTCTGTCAGTCTGTCCGTCAATCAGTTTATCGATGAAAATATATATTCAATATTCATATAATTTAATATAATTTTTATATTTTTATTAATATAATATCATTGAATTTTATATTCTGTTTTAGAACAAAATGAAGTTACTAAAATAGTTAGATCATAAAAATTACCAAAAAGACATTATTTCTTCATTAAATTAATATAAATTTTGATTTTTTATGCAATAAATGTAGTAGTAAAATCGTCATATCTTAAAACTAATCAAGCTGAGAAGTAATAACTTTCATATTCGGAATCGCCATTAAATTATACTTAAAATTCGCACAAATTTTGTTTTCCAAAAAAAGGTGAAACCCCCCCCCCCCCCCTCCCTTCCCTGCAGACACAACTGGGCTGGTGTCTGTGCAATTCCAATACTAAGTTTGACAAACTGAAACTTAATATTTTATAAAATCAAAATCTATCCGCTTTATCAGATCATAATCCATTGTCTATTTCGTATAAAATTGAAGCAAATGGAAGTCTCTTTACGAAGTTATCCGGTGTAATAAACCTTAACAACAATGAACCTTGTAACCATAGCAAACCGCCTAGCTTCCCTCACACAGTAATGGATATAGTAGCAATACAGAAAACTCCACAACTAATCTACATTCAATATCTGAGCCATGACATCCACTACTCTAGTAAATGCACTGCATCCGGGCATAAAATTGTTTTAGATTCCCAGTTTAACGCACTCAATACAATAGTACAGATAAAAACAAATACCTTAGTAACTGATCAATCAACAAACTCAAAACTTGTACTGAATGTTTATAGGAACAAGACTCAATAATTTTTTGGAACAAGATAGATTATGAGGGCAAGTTATGTCAATCCACTGCAAATTCGTTTCCTCTGCATCGCCGGTAACCGCAAATAAACTAGCAGTGTACATCGATAATAAAGAATGCGACTTTGATAACATTACATCCCTCCCGAATGGCGATCTTTACCGCGATATATCAGAGTAAGATATATCAGAAGCAGCAAAAAGTGGGGTGGGGGTTGGGCTGGGGTACCAACGTGTTGTATTCAGCCAACGTGCGGAATGCCAAATAGCAACCAAAATGTGTCCCTCTAGCGCGAGTGCACTACTAGGCCCATAATATTTATCCAATTTTTTTGAAACCTTTCTGCTTTCTGTAGGTACCCTTCTAACCATCGCAAAGCAACGCAAACACGCCTTACATGTAATACTAAACGATTTTTTCTTCCGTGTTTGACTGAAAGGTTTCCGTCATCGGGTATTTTCAATCTGCAGCCTTTCCAGACATAATGGCAGAACATGACCTACTGTACTATAGATATGTACGACCCGCCAAGCTGCTGCAAAGCCCCTAAATTTAGTGGGCCAGTTATTTATCTTATATAGAACCCCTGAAACAATAGGTCTAGCGGGTCGAAAGTACTTGTCCCTAACTAAAATTATATTATAATATATTAAATTATAATATATTAAATTATATTCTCTTTCAGATGAGACAAATAAAAATTGAATAGCTCTAGTAGTTTTCGAGATATGAGGATTCCCTGGCACCCATACCATATCAACACCTTTCGAAATTGATAAAAATTACACAAAATACAACATCCTTCAAAGACTTACGTATAACCATTAAACGACACTATGCTTATTTTGTTTGTTGAATTCATTATTAGTAATCGAAAGCAAGATTAAAAGCAAAATTTTCATTTTTTTTTGTAATAGAAACTAAAAGAGCACCAAAAGTGCAAGTAGCACTTTTTTCAAAAGAGTTAAAATTGCCCTACAGTTTGGCTACTGAGATTTTAGAATCCTCTACTGTACATCAAACATATCGAAGAGTTGTGTAATGTAACAATATAGGCATGTTGTTTTTATGTTAGTTATTAGTCAGTTATTTGTGTCACGAAAAAAAAACAAATAGTGGAAATATGATAATGAAAAATCACCTCGAAATCAAATTGATTTTATGACCATATGTTTTTTGGGATGCTGATCACGAATATAACACTTGAAAAACATCATACCTTATTGATTACGGCTTTTTTTGACACGCGTCAATGTGATGTACAAAAAATACACAAGTAACACAAATTTTATAATACCAGTACCAGTATAGATAGATTATCGCACCAAGAGGCGCGCGGCGCCAGTCTAGCTGGCATTTATTTCTTAAGATTTCAGATAAAACGTTACACATAGCATAACTAAAAATCAAATCATCTTATAATATTATCCTCCAAGAGCTTCCAGGTAATTTTTATAATGTTTTTATAGCTTCAGAATTACCCAACCAAAGGCACAATTTAACCGTTGGAAATTTTTGCTACTTCTACTTTTCGTTCTGGTGCACCAGAATGGCACCAAAAATGATGTTTCGTTTGCATTTACAGAATTTTTTAAACCAGTTTTCATCGTGATCAGCGACCCTGAAAACTGTATGTCTTCAGAATTATCAAACCAAACACAAAAAAATGTTTTAGTTTGACAATTTTTGCTTATACTTTTCGATCTGTTTTTCCAAAATATAACAAAAAATTATGATTGCTTTGCTAGAAAATATTTTTAACAAGTTTTATAGTGATCATCGACCTCGAAAACCCTTGAAAACGTGAGCCAAGATCTAAACAATTTCTAAATAATTTATCTCAGCATATCTATTATGTATCAATAACCATTGTCTATTAAATCCAAGACAGTAAGAAGCGAACACTGTTAAGGTGGTAACGCATATTGTCTTACTAGAGATCTTCCGAAACGGCCGATATGTCTTCGGGGGATTCAGGTAGGAGTCCCGCTGGTTTAGGCAGGAGAATAAACCTAGCTTGATTCTGTGATGGTTCTTAAAGAATAACCGGCCCCTCCAACCCCAAGTCCAGCAGTAGCTTCATCTCTACATCAGATAAAAAAAAACGAATTTTACTCTCCTTCACGAATTTCGATGGACGATGGGTGGGTATTTTACTTTTTACTGGAGGTCTTCGAGGAGTTTGAGGCAATCTGCCCATTGAAGTCGGAACAGATTCCGGGTGAATCGTTGAACATGGACAGCATCTTTTGATAAAGATGGCCGCTGTTAGTTTACTGAATATATCGCCCGTCGAATGTAGAAATGTTAAAGGCCCTGGTGTCATCTGTTCTGTAGAAGAGCCCTGACGAGTCGAACGAACTAAATATGTGAAACTGTATACCGAGCGCGCGAGCGGCATCTATACACACATCACTTTCCAACTATAACTGCTACTGCCTGCATACAGATACTATAGATACACAGATACTATGTCCAGACCAAGATTAATTAGGCTAAGCCCCCCGTGGCCGTGGCCGTGGCTGCCAGCCCGTGTAGGTAGAGGTGATACAGTAATAACTATTCAAATAAACACAGGTACAGACGTAATCAAGTAATGTAATAATGATAATGATAATGATAAGGCATTGATGCCTTATCTAACAGCATAATGCTGTCAGCAGTAACGGAATACAGTGACGCAGTACAGTGCGACATGCACATACCACATACAGAATAATACACTACATTACCGGACCAGTACCAGAGTACTGCAGTACTGAAATAGAAGTGCACTGGCAGAATGGCTGGCACTTAGAATTTTTGAAAATACCACAATTTTATAAACCAAGCCAATGAATTCAGCAATTTTAAAACCTCTCAGTAGTCAAACTATACGGCCAAATTACCACTTTTGGCTATTTGAAAAGTTCGAGCTACTTGTAATTTTGGTGCTCTTTTGGTGTCTATTAAAAAATTAACAATGAAGATTTTATTCTAATTTCGCTTTCGATTACTAATAATGAATTCGACTAAACAAAAAAACATAGTGGATTAATGGTTATACCAAAGTCTTGAAGGGTGATGTATTTTGTGTAATTTTATCAATTCCGTAAGGTGTTCGATATGGTATGGGTGCCAGGAACTCCTCATATCTCGAAAACTACTGGAGCTATTAAATTTTTATTTGTCTCATCTGAAAGAGGACATAATTTTAGTTCGGGCCAAGTTCTTTCGACGTGCTAGACATGTTGTTTCAGGGATTCTATCTAAGATAAGTAACTGGCCCACTAAATTTAGGGGCTTTGCAGCATCTTGGCGGGTCGTATCTATAGTACAGTAGGTCATGGGCAAAAGTTATGGATCTTATACAATTTAGTTGTAGTATTTATTATATAGGCCTAAAAGCGAATTAAATACACATTTAGTACTCCTTATTGTTGTATTTTTATAATCATTTGTATTTTTGAATTATAAGTCGTTGGTTCCATTGCGAAACCACCTACCTATACGCCATTTTTGCCTAAATTAAGCAGCATTTTGTTAATGGTAAAATGTTTTCTGAATCCGATACCAACTCATTTAAAAGGCCATACTCTCACGTGTAGAGATATTCGTTTCAAAACTACCTATAAGCCAGTTTTAAATAGAACGCATGCTAGAAGAAATCTTTTTAAAACAACCTATATAACATATTTTACTATTACGCACCATGACCCGTAATATAGTGTCATTTTCTGATGATACGACAAATTTTTCTTCGAATCTTTATCATATTGCTTGAAGTTTGAAAAACAACTATAGTTCAACTTCATGGCAGGTTGATACCATGAAGCCGGAATTTTCGATTTCGCCTTAAAATTTTTTTTATAAGCGTTTTAAAAAAATATCTTGCAAAATCAGCCAATAGATGTGTTAGTTATCAATTTTGACAAAAAAAAAATAAATACAAAAATTATTATTAATTATTACTAATTATTATTCTATTAAATAAATACACAAAATTCTAAAACCTGTTGGTTGGCCACAGTGGTTATACCGATACAATATCTATATTGCGTAGCTAACAATACATAAACAAATTGTTCCAGAATATTGTGTATTTATTAATTAGAATAAATTTCCTTCAGCGAACAGAACAATAATTCTTGCAATCTTTAAACAGAATTTTTAAATTCAGATACAGTGGCAATGATACGGACGGTGCGATTTTGCAAGATATTTTTTTAAAACGCTTATAAAAAAATTTTTAAGGCGAAATCGAAAATTCCGGCTTCATGGTATCAAGATCAACCACGGTAAGTTGAACTATAGTTGTTTTTCAAACTTCAAGCAATATGATAAAGATTCGAAGACAAATTTGTCGTATCATCAGAAAATGACACTATATTACGGGTCATGGTGCGTAATAGTCCCATCCATCGTCAGCCCGCTCCTGGAAAATATCTGCCATTGTGTGGACAGCTGCCTCGACTCCTGCCAGCAGAGAGTTGTTCAGCACCACACGTCGTAGTCACATCGTCGCCTGTTGCTTGTGCCATGGCGCGAGCCACGATCCGACGGAGGCACTCGCCTATCCCAATTGGTCGTACCCCGGGACATTTATCGAGAGCAATGAGCCAGCTGGACAAGAAAGCCCGCGTTGACTCCCATGGTAGAATGGTGTTCGCCATGCTGTGAGTGATTCCATCAATGCCCTCGCGGAGGCGCTCACTGTGAGCCCCAAATCTAAGCAGGTAATCCTGCCAGCGTGTGGAATCAGATCTGGCAGGTCCTGCTCCTCCGTGGAGATGATGGATAGCAGATTCTATGTGGGCTCCAGTTATATCAACCTTGATACGTACTGGAAAGTCGCCATCAAGGTCCAACAGAGACTCTGCGGGGGGTGGTGCTGCCAAGGGGTGCTTGCTTCGTAGCACTTCAAGAACACTTACTTTGCAGCCACCTTTGTCAACTTCGTTGCTGGGATCCATGACACTGCCCGACTCCTGGCCCGTCACCGCGAGTGAACACATGGATGGTGTGTTCTCTAGCATCAGCTGGCTGGCGTCGACCGACCCTCTTCCCAGGGCCAAACTTCAGGGAGCAGCGTTCCACCTCCTGGAGGAGGGCTTCCAGTTGCCCCGATTGCCACAGACCGATTCTGCGGGTGAGGAGGCGGCGGATGTTGGCACCTTTAATTACCTTTGGGTCACGGTGGAGGAGAAGTGAGTCCGCAAGCAGGATTCTCTCAGACCGGGCATTGGCCGCATTATGTTGTAGTGCAGATACGAAGGTCGTCGTTTCCGAAGCCAACAGCGCCACAACATCATGCCCAACAGCGCCACCTGGTAATCGGTATTTAGAACCGTTCAACTGTGTAGCGCGTCTCCATTGGTGTAGAAGGATGTCTGGGGCAGCCCCTTTACAAACCAAAGTGGCCACTTAGGCTCTTGTCATTAAATCCTGGGGGTCGGGAATCGAGTGGGCCAACTTCGGCATGTCTCATGAACGTCCAAACATTGTTGTGGATTGAACTGTGGGGGCGTCCGTGGGGTGGCATGGGAAACGAGGACTGCCGAGCATTGCAGTTATTGGTCGGGATTGGGATGGGTTGTCGGGATTATCGACAGACTGGTCAGCGCCCTTCTCTGCATCTGTTGGCGTAGGTACCAAAGTCTCACTTAGTGAGTTGAATGAAGTTTGGCTCTCTGAGAGCCCGGGATCCATGATATTGAATGTGTCATTTGGGGTGGAAAAGTTTATTGGGATGGGCGGTTGGGACTGAGTTGATTGCGTACGGGTATTGGGACTCGGGCTTGTAAATTGGTTCTTGCATCCTCCTGCAAGGAACTGCGTGCAGCTAATACAGGGACGCCGCGCTTTGTTACACCCGCATCATAGCGAGTAATGCCACATTGGCAGCACCGCTGCGATCCCTGCTGCATTTCTCTTCAAATTCCAATCAAACGTCAGAAACAGGCAAATAATTAATAATTGTTAACACTTTAACTTCGTTGAGTAATTTACGATCTCTTCTTCTATTTGGTAATAACCACATTTGGACCAAGGAGATACTGTTCAGTGAGGAGGGAGCCACACAGGGGGACCCGCTGGACATAATGTTTTACGCAACGGGAGTTCTTCCTTTAATTCGGCGGCTCCTGTCTCCAGAAACTCGACAGAACTGGTTTGCCGACGACTCCGCTGCAGCAGGGAAACTCAAAGATATCTTGAAGTGGTTCCATCGGTTGAAGGAGGAAGGACCAGCCCTCGGATACTTCCCTGAACCATCCAAGAGTTATCTCGTGGTTTAACCAGCACATATGGAGGAGGCAAGGCGGATCTTTTCGGGTTACTCCATCAATGTCATCACGGGGTACCGATTCCTTGGTGGTTTTCTGGGCCAGGCATCAGATAAGACAGCATTTGTGGGGGCCAAGGTCGCTGCTTGGGTTGACGCCGTCGACAGACTGACAGAGATGGCTGCCGAACAGCCACAAGCTGCGTTTTCAGCCATAGCCTGCTCCCTGCAGAGGGAATGGGCTTACCTCCAGCGTGTCACACCGGACTGCAGCCACGAGTTCCATATCCTCGAGGAAGCGATCACACAACGTTTCCTTCCTGCAATACTCGGAGGCGAAATATCCGCCAAGGAACGCAGACTGTTCGCCCTATCCCCGCGCTCTGGTGGATTGGGCCTGTGCAATCCAGTCGTAGAGGCTACTCCCTCCTTTAACACTTCCCGTACAGGAACCAGCCAACTCAGTGAGGCCATCCTCAGTGAAGAAAAATTCTCATTGGCGGACCTCCTCGCTGGTCTGCAGGAGGCACAGAAAACGGGGCGTGTGGAACAGTTGGCTCGAGAGGAAATCGAGTTCAAAGAGGTACAAGAAGACATGCCTCAAGTACATCGCCGAACCATGCAACGAGCCGCCGATTTTCGCATCAGTGGCTGGGTTTCCAGCCTCCCTTGTGCCGAGCATAACCTCGACCTTTCCCCACAAGAGTTTCGGGATGCGCTGGCCATCCGCTATGGTCGCCCCCTCGTCTCCTTTCTCAGCTGGTGCGATGGTTGTAGGGCCCTCTTCGATTTAAACCATGGTCTAAACTGTAAGAAGGGGGTCTCGTTATCCAACGGCACAACGAGCTCAGGGACGTTGTGGGCGACCTAGCAGCAATAGCATTCGGGCCACAAAATGTCACTTGTGAGCCAGTCGTACGGGAACAGCAGGGGGTCAATGGAGCTTCAGGTCTTTGTTGCGACGTGGGTATTCGGGGGGCTTTCAACCCACAGACCCAGGTGTTGATCGACATCAGGTTGGTTAATCTTGATGCCGGGGCGTATGTGGGCCGCCCCGCAAGCTCCGTCCTCGAGTCGGCCGAAGATGAAAAGAAGCAGCTCTACTCAGATGCAGTCTGGGCTCGGCGCGACGATTTCTCGCCATTTGTCGTGTCATGTGACGGGGTCTTGGCCCCCCAAGCGAACAAACTCCTCTGGACTCATTGCCTCAAAACTTCACCAGAGGTGGGCCAGGCCCTACAGCGTCGTGATGGGTTGGGTTAGAACCTGGATCCAACTGGCAGTCATCCGCGGGGCTTCCCACTGTCTCAGGGGATCGAGGACAAAGTGGAGAAGTGGACTTGGGTTGGAAGACGGTGCGGGAATGCATAATTCATAATTCATAAACATATGTCATCAGTACACGGTTTATATAGTTGCTAATAGCCTAGCCTGGCCTACTAAGAAGATTCCCTTAAATTTTTATGTGTATTGTTATTGTTTATGTTTGTTGTTATGATATTAATTAATTTAAACAAATTCGAGTTTATTAGCTACCATTAAATAGAATAAATGGCCTGCAGCAAACAATAATTCTTGCAATATTTGAACGCCTATATCTCTGCTGTTTCTCAACGAAATTCAGATATTGTTATATATTTGAAATCCTTGCAACGCAAGCTTTCTTTTTTTAGGGGGGAGGGTGGGGGGGGGGGGGGTCCGTGTTATCAGAAAATGACACTACATTACGGGTCATCGGGCATGGTATAATAGGGTAAGCCCGGGTAACATTGATATAAAATTGGAAACAACGAATCAGGAGCTAGAATTGTTGTCGTATATTATGATAAGAGGGAGATTTGATTTAAATTTTTAAAACTAATATTCTAATCTGTCTAAGGTTTTAATGGTTTTTGAGTAACAATTCATTGTAAAAATGTAATAAATAATTTTGAAACAACCTACCAGTATATCCTATACAATATAGTTTCCTACCTAATATGTGACATATTTCCAATATTTACAAATACAATGTTTTTTTTCTATTTCAAATCACACCAATATGTCAAAACCAATTTAATTTTACCTCGAAACGACATTAGAATGAATTTTGTTATTTTTGTGGAAAATGCCACATTTAGCGTATTTTGTTTCAAAATGGAACCGACGAAGTGTACCATCTATTAATTAAGTGTTCGAATAAAATAAATAACTATAATTATAACTCTAGAAGATTATTTTAAATTATAATTTTATTTCGGGCATTCGGATTGCATTCTCCACATGGCGAAGTTGACTACCCCGGCATAGGTAACCCAGGCAACATAGGAGACCATAAGATGTCCGGAATGCGGTGGGACGTATCGGAAGACAGTGGCGCAGGAAAGAGCGGCACCCCAGACCGTCAACACATCCGTCAGAGCCTAATAAACAAAAATAAACGAATGTGAAAATATATACAATTAAATAATAAATAAATAAACAATTAATAGAAAGCGGTACTAGCGGTACTAAATCCGTCTCTAGGGGGAAAATCGACGCAAATAACAGCTGTTTACTTCCAAAAATAAAACTGTATGTGACTTTCGTTTATTGTTTTGGATAGAATCACATGCCGCTGTAACCTGCCCTTTTCCGCTAATTGATGAGTATCGTTGTTAACACCCCGAGATCGAGATGTGATTTATGTGGATGCCAGCCCAGAGCAGCGTCCAGTGTGGATGCCAGACCAGAGTAGCGGCCAGTGTGGATGCCAGCTCAGAGCAGCAGCCAGTGTGGATGCCAGACCAGAGCAGCGGCCGTGTGGATGCCAGCCCAGAGCATCGGCCAGTGTGGATGCCAGCCCAGAGCAGCGGCCAGCGTGGATGCCAGCCCAGAGCAGCGGCCAGTGTGGATGCCAGACCAGAGCAGCGGCCGTGTGGATGCCAGCCCAGAGCATCGGCCAGTGTGGATGCCAGCCCAGAGCAGCGGCCAGCGTGGATGCCAGCCCAGAGCAGCGGCCAGTGTGGATGCCAGCCCAGAGCAGCGGCCGTGTGGATGCCAGACCAGAGCAGCGGCCGTGTGGATGCCAGCCCAGAGCAGCGGCCAGTTAAGTTAACTTTTGCAACACCTCTGTTTACACAACAAATTTGATAGATTGGTTTCTATTTCATCTCCTAAATGTTTGTAGTAGTAGAAGATTATGATTTTCAATAGTATAAGAATACGTAAACGAAGATCTATAACGTGTAAAATGCTTTTATAATTATTTATTCAATATGTTTCAGTATCACAACAAACAATAGTTGAACCTACATGTTCGAGTATTAGGCCTACAAATACATAAATTACATCATGAATCGTACTGCATGATATATTTTCAAATTTATAGCCACGTCCTGCAATCACAATCCAACGTATTATCCACTAACCTGCATTTACACCAAATGGTACTATAGTAGAATAGAGTACAATGTTTAACACGATAACACGTATTACAACATTCCCGCGTAACGGGTTGAAATTTGGTACTCAGGTGAAGGGAATCAGGCCAGGGACACCTACAAAGTCTGACGACGAATTTTACAAAGTCTGACTGATTTACTGCCCCATCAAAACTGTGTTTCACAACCAGAGCAAACTGGTACTCATTAATTTACAAACATGATCGATCATATTAATCTTTATCATCATCTTATTAATCTTCTCCTACACATGGTATTTGGATATTTAATGTTATACATTGTAAAAGTTTATTAATTATTATGCGTAAAGGTTTAAGAATTGATGAATATGTGCCCCTCAATATAATTCCGCATGTAATGTATTTATATACATATTTGGTGCAGAGCCATAGGTTAATTAATAAGGTACTGTTAGTGAATAGGGTATATTCAGTTTTTTTAAGTTTAGTAAAAGTTTATTATCAGTTAACCAGTTATTTAATTTTGAAAGTTCATTGTTCGTACTGTTGTGTAGATCGTGGATGTCCGAATGAGTGTGAGTTTAATAAAGTTGTATAGTCTGCAAAATTCGATCTCGTATCAGAACAATAATTCTGGCCAATATGGAAGGATGACTGGCAGGCGTTCCGATCTCATCTGGCCTAGCTAACTTATACTCAGAGGATCCAGCTCAGAGATGAGAATCCTGCGCCGATCTACTTAGACTCACTTCGCGCCAGACACGGGCAGAGCTCCATGGTGCTTTCTCACGCCACACCAAATGCCATCGTGCGCGGCCTCAACCTCATCACAGAGGAGATGCCGATGCCAACAGCGTCATTGTAGGGCTGGAAGCTCACATTGGTGGAACAAACAAACAGATTTACCGACAGAAACTCCCCCTTCGAGCAAGGAACCACCCTGAGTCTTGTGTTATAGAAGCGTATCAACAAGAAATATATTTTATGGGTATGTATTCCAGTACTCGGAAAGATTGTTGGTTGGGATCTAATTCAAACTCCCTTGGTATTTGTATTATTGTTATTGTATTATTGTATTATTGTGTATTATTATTATTGTTATACGATTTCTGCCTCTGAGGGCCTTCTTCCTGGTATTAATCAATATAAATGATACAAGTTAAAATTATTCCTTATTAAACAAGGACTTTAATTAATTTTCCCATTGTTCATAATTAATACTTTTCATCACTCAATATGTTATTACCCTTATAAGATTGTCGGCAAATAAGACCTCTCATTCTATTAACAGCGACAAATTATCTTTTAATCTTTCGAATCTGTCATAAAATAATTTTATCCAATATTCCAGACCGAGTTGCTTCTTTGCCGTGCATATACTACTACTACTAGGATCGGCATGCTGCATTGCAGCTGCATTTTTAAGAATGCTGTGCCGGCTTGTCGATAAAATTGCACCACCACAACTCCCTACCACCCATGACATTTGCTAGATCATCCGCATACTACTACTACTAGGATCGGCATGCTGCATTGCAGCTGCATTTTTAAGAATGCTGTGCCGGCTTATCGACAAAATTGCACCGCCACAACTCCCTATCACCCATGACATTTGCTAGATCATCCACATCTTCAAGGCCAGTGTCCTTTAAGATGCGTCTCAAGAAAGTCATGGGCTGTCCACCATGCTTATTCACTCCATGAGGCTGCCAAAGTACAAGATTATGCACGGGCTGGTCCTCACGGCGAAAGCAATGTCCTGCAAAGCGGAGGCGATTTTGTTCTAGTGTCAAGCTTGGGGGAACCAGGCAACCAATGAGATAACTCCAATGTTATATAGTGTCTGGTTGGAGATGTGTGCCACAACTTGACACAATGAACCCGGCGTAGCATTCTTGTGAATGTGCCATCCAGAGATTTGGTGTCCTCAGCAGTTAGAGCCCAGCATGGACTCCCATAGAGGAGTACTGAAACTACTGCTGCTCTAAATAATCGGACCTTAAGTTTCCGATTAATTCTCGGTGACTTCCAAATCCTGCAAAGCCTATTCAAGGCTGCCCATGCCTTTCCCTTACGTATTCGAAGGTCCTCACCTGACTTCCGGATCCATGATCCCACATAACAGAAGTCGACCACATGCCCAAGCATACCATCCTTTGAGCTTATGCTCATCCGATCAGAGACTTGCTGAGGACTTTCAAAGTTAACTGTCAAAATTTTGGTCTTTCTAGAGTTCATAAAAAGACCAACACTAGAAGTAGCATGTTCTAATGAGCTGAGGAGCCGTTGGGCTCGTTGATTCTGAGAGTACTCTGAAGTCATCAGCAAAGTCTAGATCAGTTAGGTACTTGGCAGGATTTCCTCGATTTCTGGAGCCAGTAGGTGGAGTTATCATCACCCCATCATCATTATGATGATCTAAGGACATGCGTAGAACATAGTCAACCACAATTATGAACAAGAATGATGCAAGTGTGTCACCCTGGAGGACGCCCCTTAACATTTCAAATGGTTCTGTGTCACCGTCAACAGTAGACACAAATGTTGTCAAACCATCGTATACTGATCTGATTGCTGCAATAATTTCATCAGGAATCCCATATAATGAAAGTATGCTGAACATACGTGAATGAGAGACTGAATCAAAGGCCTTGAAGAAGTCAACAAAGATAACAACCAGATGCCTGTCTTTCTTGTTTGATAACTCTTAAATTATCCTTCTAAGTTCCAAAATGGGCTCCATGGTCACACGACCTTTACAGAACCCATTCTGATTTCCACGGAGCAGTCTCTCAATGAGATCCCTGATGCGATTTAATAGAATTCTATTGTATAGCTTTGCAGCAATCGAGATCAATGAGATTCCCTGAAAAGAACCATAAAGTGATAGGTTGCCCTTCTTGGGAACTGGCACCGACTTATTTGTTTTCATTTCTTGTAGGACTCTTGTTGTTCGGTACATGTCTACTATGATGGGATAGATGAGCTTTAAACACTCAGATATTTTAAAGACCTCAGGGGGAACACCATCTACTCTACTGGCATGATTGGTCTTAATGCTCTTTGCAGCAGCCTTCACTTCTGCAATGGAGATATCGCCAATGGGAATATATGGGAGTACAGACTCAGACACTTTTACTTCTATAAAGTTATCAGGCAATACCCTGTCATTATTGAGGAGCTTTTCAAAGTGGGCCTTCCAACCATTGAGGCGATCGGCTGGTGATTCAGCCGTAACCTTGGTGGTTGGTTGGCTTTTCCGCCCAGTAAACAAGTTGATCGATTTCCATGCCTGGGATGATTGCCTGCTGTCTTCAGCATCATTGATGGCATCAACCTGTTGGTTTATTAGCTCCTGTAGATTAACAGAGTACTGCCTGTTCAGGGACCTTTATTCAGCCTTAACTGCATTCTTGGCCGCTGTAGTCTGTTTGAGTCGGGACTCTTTCTGCGCATTATAGAGTCATTTCGGCACTTCTGAAATTTTGTTGTCAGTCCAGGGGGCCCTTTTCCTGTTTTGAGGGTATACAGGAACTGTTTCTGCAGCTGCTAACTTAACTGGTTCTGTGAAGGCACTATAGCCCTCACAGTGATCTGCCGCCTCAGAGGCAAGAACCTCGTACCGATTGCTCAGCTGTAGTTTGAAGCTGGATCTCACACTTTGCTGTTGCAACAGAGAGGACCAGTCATGCCGCGGCAAGGCAGATTTCGTTGTTCTGATAGCACGCAGACTAAGTCTTACCTTAGCTTAATTGCCTTGGCATAATTTGTACTTTTAATCACTCAATATATTATTACCCTTATAAGATTGTCGGCAAATAAGACCTCTCATTTTATTAACAGCGAGAAATTATCTTTTAATCTTTCGAATCTGTCATGAAATAATTTTATAAACTCACCAGACCGAGTTGCTTCTTTGCCGTGCATATTGTTGGCCATGTGTAACTCAAACCCAATTGTATCGCATAGAGAATGAGTGGTGTTGCCGGTGACACGCTCTGGTTCTGCCAAACCAAGTATGAAATATATCCTATACCTATATTTATAAGAAAAAATATAAATATTACAAATAAATTCCAGCATATTATCTGAACTTGTACAAGCGACAATTTAACCAACTCGAGACCCACATGGGCTCAACTCGATCCTTGCTCCACTCTCCCATCCCGTTCTTCGCGTGTCAATCTTCTAGTCCCCAACGCCATAATCTCTTCCGGGACATGAAAATAATCCAGCCACCCCTCTACACCAGACTATCTGCTCCTAACACCACAAACTGGTTTCTGATACTATAAATTTGTTCCTCCCTGGACCATGTCAATAAATTCATACCACAGTCCAGTCACTCACCATCTCCAGACAAATGATAAACCATGAAGGCTACTGTACTTACTACTTTACTTAGTTTTCTCTTCTGCAAGCGCCTCATTCAAATTAAATACTAATTGTTCTATACAATGTCTTATACAGTAGTATTATGGTGTTTCACCGGGTCTAATCCCAAAATTAAATATTATCGAGAATAAATAGGCCTACATAGTTATTGTGTTTAAATACTACAATCTGACAGTAGAAGAATAGCAGCAGTAGGCCTAATAATTGACTCCTCACCTGCATGACTTAACATATGAACAGCGAGTGCCAGTGTCCTTGGGAGCGGACAAGACCATATGGGAAAGCTATAACCCCCATAGTAATCGTGCTCATGTAGATTGCGGTGTACGCAGTACCAGGCCAGGGTGCCAGCCAGACTGGGGACGGCTATAGCCCCAGCAATAGGGAGAGACCATGGCATGTTAGGGAGATACCGTGTCAACCAATATTCGGTTGATATACCCGGGCACTGCGTCATTATTGTTACAAAAGTTTTCTTACTGTTTAGTTACTTTTTTTATGTTACTCCACCGGCACCTATTGACTCTAAAGTAATGTATTTTTTGCGGTGTCCACTGATTTAAGATACAGAACTGTAGAGCTCTAACTATATCTTAGGCTTACTGTATTTGGTTATCTTTAAATTGTATTTTTTATAAGGCGTTTCAGTTACTTCTAAAAAATGATTGTTTAGGTCTATCTATTTCTCTTACAATTACAGCTTTGGGGGGGGGGGGACTGGACGCAATAAAAATTAATGCCTCTCCAGGGGAAATTGGAGGCAAATAACAGCTGATTACTCTCAAAAATAAAACTATAACCTGTTCTATTGTGTTTAGTTTATTGTTTTGATTAACGTGCCACTGTAACTGCGCGCTACTTCCTCCTGTCGACACCGGCTGTCATTTATTTAACCATTAATTTTTTGTGTTTTTGAGTGTTTTTTGATAATCGTGATGGAGCTAGTAATTTTTTTACTACACAGCCTATATATATAAGCTAATACCATACAGTAGTATGTATTTAAAATGTTTAAAACTGATTTTTTTCAATATGTTGCGTGTATAGGTGTTCTTGGTTGGTTGAAAAGCCTAAATTATTATCCTAGAATAATAGCTGGATCTCATTCACGAATACTTTGCTGAATTTAGATTCAGAAAACTGTACCGCCATACGATGTTAAATATCAAACGATTTTTAATATAAGCTTAAACTGTTATAATACCGGTATCATCTATATTTTTGGTCATTAATATATTCGGCAACGGTTCCGCCCGTCCCCCAATATTCAGATTTTTTACTACCTATTTTTATGCAGTTTTTTTACATATATTAATGTTCTAGAACATATCCCGCGGCAAAAAAATATATTTATTTTTTATGGTAGCTAGTATTTTTTGTCTAGCTAGTGTTTTTAAAAAAATTACTAGCTATTTTTAAGCGCAATTTTATTTTTTTCAGAAAATTTCCACTTTTTATAAATTTTCTAGAACAAAATATAACTTATAAGTAGATATCGGGACAATGAATGGTGAATGAATGTAATGCTAACTCTATCAGAAACAAAATATAACTCGTTCTAGATCATAATTAAAAAAACTATTATAAAATGTTCTAGAACACTTTACACAAACACTAAAAGGTAACAGCTAACAAACTTGTACATTTTGGTATAAAATTAAAATGGGGTACTAGTGTAGCACCGTGTCACCCTTATTCTGCCTTTTTTATAGCTGTTTTATAGCTGTTTTTCACTATTGATTTATGTTCTGGAACATATTTGGACTCATTACATGATACATTTTTGTGGTAGCTAGTGTTTTTGATGTTAGCTAGTGTTTTTTTTCATTATAGCTATTTTAAAAAATGTTCTTGAATTCACGTTATATTTTATTTTCTTGTTAAATTTTTGTGATTGTAGTGATTTTGATGGTAGCTAGTGTTTTTTTTCATCATAGCTATTTAAAAAAAATGCTGTTGAAATCCCGGCACTACTGGGTACCGGTTGTGTGACCATTTTTTAAATTAAAAAAAATACGGAAATTTTGGTTATTTTTGTTATTGGTAAGTGTTCTAGAACATTAGTAGATATTTTTTTATGGTGGCTACTGTAAAATAATATATAATAATAAAAAATGTAAATCATTGATATTTCAGGTTTAAATTGTTGTAGAATATATTAATGACCAAAAATATTGATGATATTATAAAAGTTTACAGTGTATATTAATTCTTTTTAAATTTGTTTACTTTCTTAAAAAAATACAAGCTAGTAAAAGCTATCTCAGCTTCATTCCCCTGGGCGCCAGAATGGCTCGCTACGCCTCTGCATGGCAACAGATAAGAGTTCTAGAACAAAAAATATATAATACACACTATTGTAGAAAAAAATAATATAAAAAAATCATTGTTCTAGAACATATAGCTAGTAATTTTTAAATTTAAAATAGCGGTACTACTATGTTAGGGGTACCCACTTTTTGACCATTTATTTGACAATGTTAATGACTATTATCTTGAGGTTTTTTGTTTTATAACATTAATGTCATCTTCTGTTAGACGTTAGCTATTGTTTTTTTATGGTAGCTAGTGATTTCTTTTAGGTAGCTACTGTTTTTAAAATTACAAAACCAAATTTTTGGTACCTAATTTTTGATCAATTTTTTTACCATATTATTGGATATTATCATGATGTTTTTCTTTCTAGAACATAAATTTCACCTTCTGAGAGAGGTTACCTATTATTTTTTATTAAGGTAGCTAGTGTTTTTAAAGGTAGCTAGTGATCTTAAAATTACAAAATAATATTTTGGACCATGTTAATGGATATTTATCAAGATGGTTTTTTGTTCTAGAACATAAATTATTTCACCTTCTGAGAGAGGTTAGCTATTATTTTTTATTATGGTAGCTAGTGTTTTTAAAGGTAGCTAGTGATCTTAAAATTACAAAAGAAATTTTGTAGTGCCCCTTTTATTTAGACAATTTCCATATCATCAATATTATTCTCGAAATGACTAATAAAAAGATAAATAAATCTAGTAATAAGTAAAATAGGCCTAAATAAGTAAAATTTGTAAAAACTCTATTTTGACATCTGCCTATATTTTGTATAAAAAACTAGCTAGTGAATAATTACTAGCTACTTTGACTATCAAATATAAATTACTAGCTGCCATGACTTATTCCATGCAAATATATAATTGAGAATTAAATTACCGGTATACCTTACATTTACTAGCTAATAAATAGTACTAGCTAACACAAAATTAAAAGTACTACTGTAGCGACTATCTTACTGTCAGAAGGTCAAATATTTGTTCTAGATAAAAAACCTCATAATAAAATATACGTATTTTTACAAGAAAAAAGTTTGTCAAATTGTTTTTCAATTTTTCAATTATAATTTTTTTCACTAGCTAATAAAAAGTACTAGCTAACACAAAATCAAAATTACTAGCTACCATCGTACTGGCAGAAGGTCAAATATTTGTTCTAGAACAAAAAACCTCATGATAAAAGCCATTTTTATATGAAAAAATTTGTTTAAAAAGTGGGTACCCATAACATAGTAGTACCAGAATAGCTAGTAATAAAAAAAAATTTATTTATTTATATTATTATTAAAAAATTTATCTATCGGTACCGGTACCAAATTGTATTATTTGTTAAATTTAGTAGCTGTTTTAAAATAAAAAAAACTAGCTACCCGGTATATGTTTTAGAACATTAATATATTTTATTTTATTTATGTAATATAAATAATATATAATAATAAAAAATGTAAATCATTGATATTTCAGGTTTAAATTGTTGTAGAATATATTAATGACCAAAAATATTGATGATATTATAAAAGTTTACAGTGTATATTAATTCTTTTTAATTTTGTTTACTTTCTTAAAAAAATACTAGCTAGTAGAAGCTATCTCAGCTTCATTCCCCTGGGCGCCAGAATGGCTCGCTACGCCTCTGCATGGCAACAGATAAGAGTTCTAGAACAAAAAATATATAATACACACTATTGTAGAAAAAAATTAATATAAAAAAATCATTGTTCTAGAACATATAGCTAGTAATTTTTAAATTTAAAATAGCGGTACTACTATGTTAGGGGTACCCACTTTTTGACCATTTATTTGACAATGTTAATGACTATTATCTTGAGGTTTTTTGTTTTATAACATTAATGTCATCTTCTGTTAGACGTTAGCTATTGTTTTTTTATGGTAGCTAGTGATTTCTTTTAGGTAGCTACTGTTTTTAAAATTACAAAACCAAATTTTTGGTACCTAATTTTTGATCAATTTTTTTACCATATTATTGGATATTATCATGATGTTTTTCGTTCTAGAACATAAATTTCACCTTCTGAGAGAGGTTACCTATTATTTTTTATTAATTAAATTTTTTTTAATTTACAAATTTAAAAGTACTAGCGACTATCTTACTGTCAGAAGGTCAAATATTTGTTCTAGATAAAAAACCTCATAATAAAATATACGTATTTTTACAAGAAAAAAGTTTGTCAAATTGTTTTTCAATTTTTCAATTATAATTTTTTTCACTAGCTAATAAAAAGTACTAGCTAACACAAAATCAAAATTACTAGCTACCATCGTACTGGCAGAAGGTCAAATATTTGTTCTAGAACAAAAAACCTCATGATAAAAGCCATTTTTATATGAAAAAATTTGTTTAAAAAGTGGGTACCCATAACATAGTAGTACCAAAATAGCTAGTAATAAAAAAAAATTTATTTATTTATATTATTATTAAAAAATTTATCTATCGGTACCGGTACCAAATTGTATTATTTGTTAAATTTAGTAGCTGTTTTAAAATAAAAAAAACTAGCTACCCGGTATATGTTTTAGAACATTAATATATTTTATTTTATTTATGTAATATTATACAGTACCGGTATGTATTATACACTATTCTAGAGCATAAATAATACAAATAATATAATGTTCTAGAACATATAACTAGTTATTTTTCAAATTTAAAATAGCTAGTAATACAAAAAAAATTATTTATTTATATTATTTATTTATTAGAAAATTTAACTAACAAATTGGATATTTCTTTAAATTTACTAGCTATTTCAAATAAAAAAAAAACAAGCTATATGTTGTAGAACATTATATTTTTTATTTTATTTATGTTCTAGAATAGTATATAATAATTTTATATTGTTCTATAACTCTTCAATGTTGCCATATTAACAATGACATATATGTTTTAAAAATGCACTTCTATACGGAACTATACCCTAAAAATGTTCTAGAACAAATATTTTTTGTTCTAGAACATTTTAAAAAATTTGTTTTGAAATAACGAAAAAAATACACATATAAATAATAAACATTCATATTTTGTTAGTTTAGAGAAAATAAAATACCAAATATTAGAATTTACAATTATTATTTGCAATATTTATTATTATTTGCAAAAATACCAGCTACCATAAAAATATTTAACAACTACCACAATATTGTGTGAAGGTTCAACTATGTTCTAGAACACTAATTAAAACCAAAAAACACATTAAAAATACACATAAAAAAATCCGGATTTGGTGTAGGCCTACATGTACGGAAGTAATACCAAATGTTGGTATTAGTATGGCCTGTGACCCCACTTTTTGATGAAAAAAACTAACTAGATAGTCTATTTAGATAGAGTCTAACTAAACTGAAAAAAACTAACTAGATAGAACGATCTATTGCGATGTTCCAGAATGTTATTTGACAGTTGCCATGGTTACCATTTTGGAGAAAAAAGGCCTTTTAAGAATGTTAGTTTTGAAAATTTATGTACAATAAAATTGCTTAATTTTGCGTGTAAAAACCATAGTTAGCGGATAGAAGGGATGTGTGGACATGCCAAGCTAGGCTTGATGAGGAACAAGAGAGGAACCAATAAGAACCTGTTACAGAATCATCTCGCTGAATTTTGGTGGCGAAATTACAACAGGGAGGCCCCATTCAGCAAACTGCTAACACTAATAAACAATAGGCCTAGCGAATTATAGAAATCTGTTTAATTCAGTTCAAAAACAAAAAACTAATCAATTTACAATGTTATATTCATTAAATAACATATTCGATTAACCTTCAATAAATCATTATTTACAACACTTGGTTACCATAGCAACACAAGAAAAATGTTCCAGAATGTAGAACTTGAGTGGGGCAAACATAATACCAACATATGTAGCTAGTAATCATAAATTACTTGCTAGTTTTTTTCATCAAAAAGTGGGGTCACAGGCCATACTAATACCTATTAAATGAATAGATAATATGTTCTATAACTTTTTTTTTTAAGTAACAAAATCTAGCTAGTATAAAAAATTTGTGCCCGAAACACAGTAGTACCTGTAGGGCTACTACATAGAGGACATTCATGCATGAAATGCATTACCGTACTTAATCTCGCTTTCGCAGTTTAACTCTATGTTAGCTAATAACATAAGTAAGACCATGATTGCTTTTGTTTAAAATATTTCAGGGTTAGAAATAATAGTTACCTTGGTTCCATAACTGAAAATTTAGGGTTAAATTGACAGATTGGTGTGAAAATCTGTAAACCTACCTAAAAATAACTTTTAATAACTTTTTCTTTGAGAAAGTCTGGCCATGATGCACCTTGAGCAACTCATTCAATATAAGCGCTCCTACGGCTTGAAGCAATCGTAATACCAGGCCTGCTCACTACATTCTAGAATACGTCGAGCTTACATCGGTGTTACCCGACCTGACGAAAATAAATTTAATCATATAATATATCAATCGAAGAAGAATTTCAAGGCATTACGGTGCGTTGTATCACTTTTATTTGTTAAGTACGCATCTCGCATAATATCGCATTAAATACTACTAAATATTTCACTTATTTTTAATTTTATTTTTCTTATTTATTATTTTTGCTCACTTATAGTTCCGCCCATGTTGCGATCAGGTAAATTGCGCCATTTCGTTTTGATAGAGATTTCCTTATCTGCGGATAGACGTTGGAAACGTGTGATAAAATGCAGCGACCTGAGAAAGGACTTGCTTGTCTTTTGCGAAACAAGATTGCTGCGATAAAACGAATTGGCTGCAATAATGTGAACTACTGTATAATGGGAACACGATAGCAGCACCATCGAAATTGTTAGTCACTTTTTACAGATAATGTACTAAATGTCACTATGACTGAATGAGTAAAATGACCAAATTCAGTCAGGTCAGGTCCCCAGATCCTGCTACCACCATGGCAGTAATGTGGTACTACCTGTAGCTTCCAGCCCAGTAGGGCAGACCCGATAAGCATAGCCTATTCATTATTTAGTTGATCAAGAGTGGGTTGGTTTAGCCCCGTCAACTAAATAAGTCATTGAAGGCAAAGGCTTGAGTGCGCATCTGTAATAGATATGATACACGCCCCGCTCTGTCTATACTGGATACTCCTCTACCAGTGTTAGGTACCCTAACCCAGGAGGCACACTTGGTTCCGGGTGTAACAAATGGACCCCTACAGTCGGCAGCAGGGCTGTAGGCCATGGATAGGCGGAAGAACGGCTAGACATGCTGAAAAGGTCGGTGGAAGGTAATCAACCAACGGCGACCTACTGCGAAGACGCTTGTAGGAGTTGCGACCACAAGCGGTTTACTCTCGCAACTGAAAGATATGAGTATGAGAACCCTCCAGGAGAAATACCGGCTCAGTCGTCGCCTGGGTCAACAAGGACTGCGTCCCTCAGTGGTACACCAGACTGGGGTCGATAAATTGGCTACTGGAACAGAAGACAGAGAAGAAAGAAGAACCAAACTGCTGAAATGTAAAAACACACTAAAGATTGCTACAATGACACAATTGCTACAATGAACGCACGCACGCTGAAAGCACATATAACATCGACATCATCTGCTTCCAAGAACATCGGATTTGTCATGAAGACACTGCCATGAAGTACAATGACATTGGAAATGGATGAACGTTAGTGACAAGTTCAGCAGTAAGAAACTCGGCCAATGCATCAATTGGTGGAGAAGGAATTCTGCTAAGCCCATTTGCACTTAAGACCCTAAACAACATCGAATCTATAAATTCCAGGGTTATGATCGCAACATTTGAGGGGAATCCCAAGACAACAGTAATATGTTGCTACAGTCCAACCAATGCCTCAGGAGACAGAACAAGCAGTCAAGTTTTATGAAGATCTGACTGGTCTTATAAAGGACATTCCGAAACACAATGTTAAAGTCATTGCTGGTGACCTGAATGCTCAAATTAGCCCAGAAGACATCAAGGGTTACACATATAACACCAGTTCTAATAGAAATGTGTACTTACTTTTAGACCTAATGTAAGAATGTGAATTGATACCAACAAACACCACATTCGAAAAGAGTAAGGGGAAGCTATGGACCTTTCAATACCCTAATGGAACCAAAGCACAACTGGATTTCATCCTTATAAACATAAAGTGGAGAAACAGCATGATCAACTACGAGGCATACAGGTCGTTCAACCTAATTAGTTCGGACCACAGAATTGTGTCTGCAGAGATTAGACTCAGTTTGAGAGCCAGCAAACCCAGGACAAGCAAGCAAATCAACTATGACTGAGAGAAACTCAGAACTGACAATGCAGTAAAGGATGCTTACACAGTAGAAGTCCAAAACCGCTTTGAAGCACTTCAGTCAATGGATGAAAACCAGTCCACCGATTCAATATACCAGAATATAATAAAAGCCCACAAGGAATCACCTAAGAGGTATATCCCCCAGAGACCCAAACGAAAACAGTATGTGCCATGGCAAAACTCTGAGGTTACTTGTAAGAGAGAAGATCTTCAGATAGCCTACAAAGTAAAAACCGAACAACCAACAACCGAAATCATTAACAAGGTTGAGAAAGCTAAGGATGATCTTAAATTGGCCTACAACATCAGCCAGGAAAAGTACATACAGGATAAAATTGAAGCAATTACAACTGCTCACATACAGCAACAATCAAGACTTACCTGGCAAACTGTGAATGAGGTATCTGGTCGGAAAAATTGTGCAAAGGGGCGCCTTAAAGCCGATAGTCCCGAAGAACGTGTGGGGAAGTGGAAAAATCACTTCAGCAACTTGCTTGGGCAACCACCAAACATCGAGGTCAGCCCTTACAAGGAAAATATATGACAAGACACTACCTATAGAGACAGGGGACTTCACACCTGCCGAACTCCAAAGAAGCATTAAAAGCATGTCCAATAATAAAGCGAGTGGATTAGATGAAATCCCAGTGGAGGTATGGAAAACATGAGTGCTAAACAGACCATTATTGAATGTTTGCAACTGGATGTTAACCCTATTACCACTGGTTCGGCCCACCCACTATATTTTTGTAATCGTCCAATAAAATCCTACAAAATTTGGGCTGTTGGTGAAACAACTATAGATGAACACTACCAAACCTTAAAAAGTTAAAATTTCATAAGCAGGGAATCATAATTTTGATGAAAAATTAAAGTAGTCCCAGGACAAAATTACAAAATTTTTCGTTTTCTAAAAACTAATAGTGTGGCAGTGTTGGCTAGATTTAGTAGGTTTTTCAAGACGCTGAATCGAATGTGATTATATTCCATTTCCAAAAATTGAAGTGGATGCTATTTTTCGTGCACCTAAGAAGTGGGCGTGGCACTTCAAATTTTGAATAATTAGATATTCAGAAAATGCCCCTAATTTTTTATTTCAACGCATCGTTTTAGGTTTTCTGGGCCGCTGAATCGATTGAAAGTAATATAGAAGCCTGAAGACTTAGTGGTTCGCCATTTTTGGTGCACCAAAATTAGGGCGTGGCACTTCAAATTTTGAAACATACGAAATTCGGAAAATAAACCAAAATTCAAATTTTAACGCATTTATATAGGTTTTCTAGACCGCTGAATCGATTGAAAGTAATATAGAAGCCTGAAGACTTAGAGGTTAGCCATTTTTGATGTACCAAAATTAGGGCGTGGCACTTCAAATTTTGAAAAATGAAATGAAAAATTTTGGTGCACCAAAAATGGTGAACCACTAAGTCTTCAGGCTTCATATTACTTTCAATCGATTCAGCGCTCCAGAAAACCAATAAAAATGCTTCGAAATCCAAACTTTAGTAAATTTTCCGAATAAAGTAATTTTGAAATTTTAAAGTGCCACGCCCTAATTTTGGTGTTTCAAAAATAACGTACCACTACACTTACATACTTACTTGTATAGAGCATTAGAGTGATCCAAACCAATAAAAATAATTAAAAATAGCCCAAACATAAATAATTACGAAATCACGAATGACTTTGTAAAATTCGAAAATTTCAAAAAATTTGGTGCTGGAGACCAAATTTTGAGGTGGCATCCACATCGAAAAATAGAAATCCAATTGCAACGTCGTTTTTTGCAAAAGATGTGGCATTCAATTTGGCTAATTCTCAATAAAAATTGGGCCGTTACGTAATGTGGTTACATAGTTACAGCAACTAAAAACTAGGAAGGGGCCGATTCGGCCACCCCCAGTGGTAAGAGTTAAAAGGGGAAAACCCTTCACCAATTTGGGCTAAAGGTCAACTAAAGCCTCTCCCCAAGAAAGGAGACCTCGGTATACCAACAAACTATCGTGGGATCTGTCTGCTTGTGGTAGCTGCCAAAATATACAATAAAATGGTTCTATATAGGATTAGGCCTCACATAGAGAAACTACTGCGTAAGAGCCAAAACTATTTCGACCAAGTAGATCAAAAATAGCTCAGATACTTGCACTAGGGAGACTGATTGAAGGAATTAAGTCAAAGAATCTCACCACAGTCATGACTTTTGTGGACTTCAAGAAGGCATTCGACTCCATCCATAGAGGTAAAATGCTTGAAATCCTAAGAGCTTATGGAATACCAGAAGTAATCGTTGCTGGCATTGGATTGTTATATTGTGACACAGAAGCACAGGTATTCTCACCAGATGGTGAAACTGAGTTTTTCTCAATCCTGGCTGGCGTACTGCAAGGTGACACATTAGCACCATTACTATTTGTAATTGTACTGGATTATGCAATGAGGACGGCCACAAAGGGTGAAGATCTGGGATTCACACTTCAAGAACGCAGAAGTAGTAGATATCCGGCAACTACAGTCACAGACACCGACTTCGCGGATGACATCGCCCTGCTCTCTAATACGCTAGCAGATGCACAGCTTCTAATTAATAAAGTGGAGAGGGCTGCTAAGGAGGTTGGATTGCATATAAATGCTACCAAGACCGAATTCATGACTTTTAATGTTGATGGAAACTTGACAACCATTGATAATAATCAACTAAGGAAGGTTGACGACTTCCAGTACCTAGGATCATGGATAGAGAGTAGCAAAAAGGACATAGAAGTTAGGAAAGCAAAGGCTTGGGTAGCTCTCTCAAAAATGGTTACCGTCTGGAAATCAGATCTCTCCAGGCACCTGAAGACTAAGTTCTTTCGAGCCACAGTGGAAAGTGTATTTTTATACGGGAGTGAGACCTGGACACTGACTAAATCACTTGAATTGATGGTTGCTACACAAGACTACTAACACTAGGGCTAATCCTAAACAATTTTGGAGGTATCTTCTGGATGGCAAACAAACATGTGCAGGAACACACATGAGGTCGAGTCTGCACAAAAATATGAAAGCTAAGTTTCAAGCGAACAAAGATCAACTCGACAGGAGGTCAAATCTAGAGAAACGATTAAATAACTCATGTGAAACATAAAGTGAGAACGCCCCCAGATTATCGACTGTCACAGTTAAGCGAGCTATCTCTTCACTTAATAAACGCAAGGTACCAGACGCACGAAGTTTGACAGTAGAACACATACTGCACGCCAATGATGACATTATCTTCAACTTAATTACCAGTCTGCTAAATAGTTGTATTCGAATTGGATATGTCCCTGACATATTTGGAGAAACGCTGGTATCCTGTATATACAAAGGTAAAAACAAATATATTATGTGTCCAACGTCATACAGACCTATATCTTCGATATCTATTTTTGCCAAAATAATGGAAGCCATAATTCTTGATAAATATCTCGAAACCATTCTCATACCGTTTGATACTCAGTGGGCATACCGACAGCGCATTGGAACGGACCTTATTGTCGCAAATATCGTAGAATGCATCGAGATGTACCAATATAGGGATCCCCTAGCTACTTCTGTCAACTTCATGTGGCCTCGGCATTCGATAGTGTTAACTATTGTATACTATTTGATAAACAAAGTGATCACATCAACCTTTTCATATGTAGACTCCTATGGAGCTATTACAATAAGGGGATCATGTTTCTAAAATTCAACTCTTTAATTGACTCAGAAGGTATTGTTATGTACAATGGAGTTAAACAAGGGTCCCTTATCTCACCGCTCCTATTTACTTTCTTTCTTAGTGATGTGTTTGCAGCACTACACCAGTCAGGTAAAGGACACAGAGTGTTTAACGTAAACATGGGATCAACGTCATATGCAGATGATATTGGCTTACTCGCTTCATCACCATCGACTATTGAACTTCTGTCTACCATACTTATGTTAGAGCTTGGAAAAATAGAATTAAAAATAGACCCGGACAAAATACATTGGACTCTACTTTCGGGGCGAATACAGACCTCTTCTCCACCTTTCCTGGAAATTAATAACCGCAAGTATGTGAAGTCAAACAGTCTCTGCTTCCTAGGTGTCAATATTGGAGACTCAGCCAGCTCATCACCAGTTGAAAAAATAAGGAAAATTATATCACAGTACTGTGGAATCTTTTACCAAAAGGGATGGACTACGAGACACTATCGTGCTGAAACGATATCCTTGCTATGGAGAACAGCCGCTGTCCCAGCAATATTATACCGTACTCAATATATCTTTGGAGCACTCTCTGTCACCAATCTTGACCGGATTGACGCACACTATAGGAAACAACTGAGGTCGCTGTTAAATGTCGGGAATTATGTATCGAACGAAACACTTTATAAAGTTACCCAGATAAGACCAATTTAATGGAAGCCTCTCGAGATGCTGTAAGAAAAATTATTTGAGCTGCTGACTGCCCAAACCTACACCTGGGTACATCTCTCAATTCTGCACTGCTAACCAACTCGTCACTGACTGGTCAATCATATTCATCATATATCGGGTTGGGTAGCGTTATCAATCCGCCAGAAAGCGATACAGTCTGCCAATGCTGCGATCTATGATTTTTTATAGATATGACCGGGAGAACTTACTTGGACGGGTCAATCCTCCCGTGCCATCCATGAAGGCCATCCATCATGGACAGTAACTTTATTTCGAAGCTATTCGCTATGAACGGAGTCACATTTACAATAAAGTAAAATCTACTGCTGAATTACTACAACATCTCCTTGCGACCGGACTAGACGCACTATAACATAATATAACATAACATTAACCATACTCCGCAATTTATACTAATACTGTGCACTCCTGTGTTCTGAACAAATTTTATTGTGTTGTCTCATTTTATTAATAATGTATTTTAATAGGGTCCTACTCGGTCCCATGCATTTTAAACTGTGTCATAACTGAATTTTATGACTAAATCCTATCGTGCTTGCTTAATTTTAATTAAATGGAATTTTATCCGCCATATCCGACCATAGTTTGTTGGAATTTTTACCTATAATATATGGAAATACCTACTTAATAACTTTCGTTCAATAACGGAATGGTGAAATTATTACTATAATATCAATTAATTTGAATAATATACAAATCTATGTCTATAAGGGCAGCCCAAAACATCAGCTGGAGACAACACATGACAAACGCCGAGCTTTATGGTACAATACCAGCGGTATCAACCACCCTCCGAGAACGCAGGTTGAGATTCAGTGGGAACTGCTGGCGAAGTAAAGACGAGGTCATATTCATACCAGATCTACTTTTCTGGCAACCAACTCATAGAAAGCGTAGTCGTGGACGACCAACCATAACATATATAGATCAACTTGAAAGGGATACTGA
The DNA here is from genome assembly GCA_032718475.1 of Nemertoderma westbladi. NCBI lineage: Eukaryota > Metazoa > Xenacoelomorpha > Nemertodermatida > Nemertodermatidae > Nemertoderma > Nemertoderma westbladi. The sequence goes on from JAUCBJ010005423.1 coordinate 64,174, forward strand.
ACTTGGGAGAAACGAAATTGCGACAACTATGGAGAATCGGGAAGCCTGGAAGGCTTCCCGATTTCATATTCCCGATTTCATTTTAATATGTAGAAAACCCCCTTGGAAATTGTTTGAAAAGGGTTGAAAAAATATAGCCACGGCCGTATCACTCATTTTTGATCATTTTATAATGGCTATTTTTAAATTTTTAGATACAAATATATGTTCGAGAACATATTGCCGCTGTCGGGAACAAACATGTATTATAATATTTGTCACTCATAATTTTTAATTTTAAAAATCGTGTCAGATTGTTTTGTCATGATGGAAATATTTCTTTAAATTTACTTGTTTATAAGAAAGGGCTATTTTTAAAAAATGTGAATGAAATGCATATAATAACATAATAATAGCATAAAATCCACTTATAGCCACTTTCTCTATATGAGGTCTAATGCTAATCTTTTTGTAGTATATTTTGGCAGCTAATAGAAACAGACAGATCCCACCCCCACGATAGTTTGTTGGTATACCGAAGTGTCCTTTCTTGGTGATCTGATTTAGTTGACTTATATATAGTCCAAATTGGTGGTGGCTTTTCCCCTTTCAGCATCCGGTTACAAACATACAATATTGGTATGTTTATATAGCACTCCTGTATTCCATACCTCTGCAGGGATGTCATCTAATCCACAGGCTTTATGATTGGACATCTGGCATATACAGTATCTATGCAATGTCTAATATCTAATAAAGAATCTGATATTCTTTGATACAAATGTGTCGCTGTTATATTACATTGCCAGAGTTTCAATAATGTCCTTCTGTTTTTATGCGGTTTCAGAGTGCGTTCGTTCATTGCACAAATCTTTTTAAGTTTCAATACAGTTGGTTGGTTCTTCTTTCTTCTCTACCTTCTTTAATAAACTTTTATCAGTGGGTTGACAACTGGGGTCGATAAAAAGTGGACCAGTGGAATTACTGTGAGCAAACCTTGGGATAGGAGTAGCACTCACTACTTCCTTCGGGTATCAGCTATCGCAGTGGTTGACAGGGGGAAAACTTGACGCAAATACTATTTATGGAAAGGAGCAGGTTGCAGTGGCTCGTTATTCTAACCATAACAATTGACAATACATGAATGTCAATAGAAGAATTATTGGGGGTATTCAATAGCAGGTGTAAACTGTAAACTGCAAATGCTGAAGGAGGTTGTAAAGGAGAACTGGGGTAGCGGGGGGGGGGGGGGGGGTAGTACATGGAGTACAAAAATACAAATACACAAACAAACGAGGTTTTTTTTACAGCAATAAATCCTAAAGGTGTTTTAATAAATATGTTCATTATAGTTAATATGCTGCGATCATCAAGTTCGATTTATCAGTTATTTCTTCACAATATAAAATGAGTTCTTTCTTGTCACTAATCCCCAAAATAGTCCCATATTATCCAGTAACATATTAAATGGTATGACACATATAGACCCAGCCACCACAAAAAGTGCTCTGATGGTTCCTTTCCTGTTGTTTAGTGAGACTGATTTGAAGGCGCCGAATATAAACGAATACATATATACGGATAAATTGAAATAATGTATAGATGTCACTGCTGTATCATTTACTATAGGATGAAATATCTGCAAACTGGAAAATAATAAATTATTTGTAGCAGCACTGTAAAATAGTAGCATGGATAGAAACTTGTATGGTAGTAAAATATCCTTGCTCTGATTCACCAAGTAAAGGCCCTGATACCAACGTTTGCGTTGCTTTATAAAATCATAAACATTTGCCACCGATTTCTCTAATATTTCACCTTCAATATAACCAAACCTGAGCCCTTTAGTAAAGGCGTTCATGCTGAAATAAATGTCTTCTGATATGTCACCATAAGGTCCGTTATCAAATCCAACAGCGAGTTCGCTCCTGGCACGAACAACCATATAGGAACCTTTCCAACCGAAGAAAGGTTTATGGAAACACTTGAACTGAAAGCGAATATATCCCATGTCACCAGCTACACGAAACATGTCAGCTAAAGTAGTAAACCAATTATCAACTCTATCATTGTCGTAAGTAATAAGACCTTGACCAAGGTCACATGTACCATCGGATACGAAATTGATTATACCAGTCATCGCAGATTCGGTTATTACTGTTTCTTCGTCCAGATGAACAATCCAATTATCACCTTGTAATCTGTTTACATGCTCTTCCAGACAATAATGCAAAGCTCGAGCTTTAAACCTTGTATTTCTTTTGGTTTCATATGAAGGCGGAACTACTATTTTCCGGAGGTGATAATTTAGTGAAAGTTTCAAACTTTTGTCTGTGACCACCTCAATTACGAATTTATCCAACCCCAGTCGCAGGCATGTGTTCGTATTGCGTTGAATATTCCGCTTTACCAGCTTGGGATAATCTCCTCGAGTAACAACACGTATACAAATAAATGGAATCGCATGGATCGGATGTTTGATAACAGGTTCATCCGGAAATGTATCATAAAATACTAAACCGCAAAATTGAAATAGAAAAAGTGGCAGCGGAAGTATTATACAAATAGTTGTAAAGTAATTCATTAATGAATTAATTGGTGTTTCATACCCATGTCCTTTCCATGATTCTGCTTCATTAAATCTTAATTCACCAGACCTGTCCTCGACTATAATAATAAAAGCCAAAAAGAACACAACATAGACTATGTGTGTTTTACTGGGTGAACCAAATGACATTATTCGGCATTAATTAAATAACTGAAAGGAAATTATATTTATTGAATATTGAAAATCAAGTGATGTACAGTATTATCAATCGAATAAAATCTGTGAGAGTGCTGGTATTTAAATTAATGAAAAAAATAATGAACAAATAAAAAGTAAATAAAAAACAAATTCCAGGTACGAAATAAAACACAAATTCATATATAAGCCTATATTACTATACTACTGTAGATGCTGGAAGCCTCTCTGCAGCAAAACACCGCCACAGTTGCAAATCCTCAATCCCGAGTCAATGCCCATCCTCAATGGCTTTTATCTTTTAGTCTTCAGGAATGTTTACGGCTGACCACGACCTTTCAGATCATTGACAAGTGGTCAGCAAGACATAGACGTAATATGCCGAGAAGTCAGCGCTGTTTTTTAGCATTATCAGATCACGGAGGTATTACAATGCCTCGTGAATTTAAGGTACATTGTATGCTCAGCAATGAATCTTGCATAGGATGATAAAGGTGTAACGAGTAGTTAAAGACGGCCAAGTACAGGAGGGTTTCAGGCACAGTGGCGCAGGCAGATTATGGTATTGACAGATGGGAGGCCATGAGGAGGTAAATTACGGACATACAAGGAATCAGGTAGTATTTCCAGGTATAGAACAAAATCGCCTCCACTTTGCAGGACATTGCTTTCGCCGTGAGGACCAGCCAGTGCATAATCTTGTACTTTGGCAGCCTCATGGAGTGAATAAGCATGGTGGACAGCCAATGACTTTCTTGAGACGCATCTTAAAGGACACTGGCCTTGAAGATGCGGATGATCTAGCAAATGTCATGGGTGATAGGGAGTTGTAGCGGCGCAATTTTGTCGACAAGCCGGCACAGCATTCTTAAAAATGCAGCTGCAATGAAGCATGCCGATCCTAGTAGTAGTACTAGTAGTAGTATATATAAATGTAGGCCTACTATATCAAAAGTTTAGCACTTTTATAAGCAATTTTATATCTAAATGTATCGGATGATTGGTCCTTAACAGATTTAAAAAAAAATATCAATCATAAACAATCATACTTTAGTATTGTAATGAACTTCTTCTCAGCATCACTTAGCCGTTTTCTGATTTTCAGAAGGAAAAAATAACAAACTTAATTAACTTGAATGAGTTAGCCAATAGTTTTAAATTGCTTTGAATCCGTTTTGTCATAGAAAGCCTTCCCCTTACTATTTAAAAATGGTCAATATGTCAAAGGTTAACTTATGTGTTGCTTTGATAAGATACTGTATGTTTGAG
>JAUCBJ010005424.1:0-35033 GCA_032718475.1 Nemertoderma westbladi
TAATTTGGGAAAAAAATGGTTTACCCCCCACCCCCTCCCTTAAAAATCATTAATTATTTAATAAATAAACAATATTATTGATACGAAGTTAAATATATATAAATTTAATTAAATATATATAAATTTAAATCTAAACTATCTAAACTAATAAATCTATCACATAATTGCGTATTGTCTACTTACTATAATAGCACGGTGCAATATGCCTTTACTATAATACATGTACACACACACTAAGCACAAACAAAGCAAATTTATAGATTACAGTAAACAATTAAAAAATAAATTAAGATAAAAATAATAGAAGATATGAAATTAAAATTTACCTCTCAACTGAAACGAAAATATTTTTATTCTTAAATTGTTACATTTTCGATCGAATATCCCCAAGATCGGGAGATAAAGAAGTACCATAAGTAATCCACAATATTGCATTGATTTTACTTTTTTTCCCGGCGAAAAAGTAAATATTTTTGATAGAATTTTTTAAATATTATTACATGAAACGTGTTGAAAGAGCAACGACGTAGAAAAGGTTTGCAAGTAATTTGAGCAAAATCCATTCGCACACTCAATAGTTATTGCAACTTTATCGTCTACAAGGCGAACTCCAAAAAGGAACTCGTTGGTGTTAAGCGGCTCTCTAGTTACGTAATAAATATTCGAGAACACTAAATTATTTAACATTGAGTGAGGCAGCATTAGGAGTTGAAGAGTACAATAATTAGAATCGCAGTAACTATGGAAGCAATATAGTAAAATACTACAGTTCAATTAATTTTGCAACACTAATATCGTTCTATATTTTATTAAAGAATTGAGCAACAAAAAGTACCAATTTAAGAATAAAATTACGCATTATATGGGAAAAAAAAGTAGAACATTTTTTTTCAATATTCTCTCGACCCTTTATTAACCTCGCCTACGTTCGGTAAATAAAATGCCTCGAGAATAGTGAAAAAAGTTCTACTTTTTCCCATGTAGGCCAAACAGGGAAATAAGTAATTATTCTTTCAAATGCCATTACCATATTGGATTCTAGATTCAAATTGTATCCCCTCGAAGTATAAAATTAGGAATATTATGAAAAAATATGTAAAATAAAACGCCAGGCTCCTAATTCGAGCAGATGAGTTACTCAAAATATCATGTTATCTATAGAACCAACAAACAACGCGATAGTAAATCCGTACCTACAGGTGGTAAACAGCTGAGGGTCAAATAACATTTACAACATTTTAGGAGGAGAGGAGATAGGATAATTACCCACATTTAAAATTTGAATAATTATTAATTAAATATACTTTTTCGTATTTTGTATTTATTGTACTATACACTAACAATTTAGTTTCTTTGAAGTTCTAATAGAGAAATTCAATTAATAGTTAAACTATTTATAGTGACGATTAGAGTTAATTAATCCATCAATCTTCTCAGCTCAGTAATATATATATCGATGGTTTCTTGGTCGTAAAGAACAAAGTAAATACTACGGAGGCAACCTGGAGTTTTTTCCGATTTAAAGTACTCGCTCAAACTCCTCAGGATTACCTGAGCCGCTTCCTGTTTGGGGAACCCGGCGTTCCCCGCCCCGATACACGGGAACGCAATGCTAGTCAACCCGTTCCCCACGGCCACAGCGAGACAACTAGCCACGGTGGCGGTCAGCGCGCCGCCCGCCGCCTGAGACCAACTCCCGGGCCCGTTGGCGTGGATCACGTGACCGGCGCCGAAGTTACAACCCGGGGAGATAACCGCCCCGTTACTAGGCAACGAGCCACCACGCAGCTGCCCCCGCGCCTCATCCAGACCCTTGTGGAAAGCAGCGCCACCTACCGTTGATAACCGACAGCCTACCTGTCCGCCTAGACTAAGGGAAGAGCTAGACGGGTGGACAATAGCGTCGCAGACAACATCTGTTATGTCGCCCTGGACTACCATTAGTCGTTGCCCATTGCCTAGGGTACGTTCTCCTAGTACTGTAAACGGTGTTCTAGAAGGTCCTAATCTAGTCGCACCAGCAACTGTTTTCTTAGCAGCAATAGGTTTTTTTATTGAAATGCTTTTTTTAGTCGCTTTTTTATTAACTGCTACCGGTATCGCGGAAATATTTTTTTGTTTATTAACTGGTAATCTTTTTTTTGTTAATAATAACTCGGGGGCTATGCGGGGTAGAACGCCACCTTGCGGTATGGTAACGTCGCGTAACATTTCGTGCAATTCAACATCGTTCGCTACCGCTAGTAGGATGTGTCGCGGAGTTATCCGCCAGCGTTTGTTGGCCTTCGCTGCGTTCCCAGCCAATTCCAGGACCTCGGCGGAAACGTATTCTAGAACAGCGGCGAGGTATACCGGTGTGCCAGCGCTAATACGGACCCTGCGTCCAAAAGACTGCCGCAGATAACGCATTACCCTGGAGACTGGAAAGTAAACACCAGCGCGAGAGGAGCGGGATAAGCGACCGGAGACCGGGTGGGGCGCCCTCTTCTTGGATTTAGTGACAGGTGCTTTAGTGGTGGACATATTGCAGTATTGTTTAAGCTGTTAAATTAAAAGTTAGTAGACTATTACCGACAGGTAATACAGTAATGGTATTCTTACTGGTACTGCTAATTTGAATACAGTAATCCTGTAGGCAGGTAGGCCTAATCAAGTAACAGGCAAGGACTACTATACTACGTCTAGTATACAACACTCGTCCCCTTTGTTAAAAGCCTCGCTGCACTCGTTCTTTATTTCTTAACATCAAAATATATATGTTATTAATAATTACGAGTGTGTACTAAATTTCATGAAAATCCTTTGGTAACAATGTCTATAAGCTATAACAGTATAAAGCAATACCAAACCAATGGACTTCGCTAGCGAAGTCGGATGAAGGGGTGTGCCAGTCATAGTCATGCAGTCCTGTAGTATAGTAGTCCTTGGTAACAGGTAAATACAATAGGCGTAATCAATCCCGTAATAGGTAATACAGTACCGGTACCCTACCCGGAATATCAGAATACTTTATGGGCATAGCCATAGCAGTATAGAGACACCTTGGCATCCTTGACTGCTTAACTATTGTAGTGTAGGCCTACCGCGGTACCGCTACCGGCAATATTGTAATACAGTAATAGGCCAATAAATTACGAAATCGCAACCATTACAAACAATGCAGCAGAGTAAGAACCCAGTTGATAACGTTGCCTAGCAATATTTCAGCTACATAAATTTCCAACACACTACAACACAACTACTGTACATGTTGTGCTGTAGTACAGTTACTATAGTACTGTATATCTGGAGCGGTACCTACTATACTAAAAGGTTTACCGACCTATACCGAGCTATACCGATTTATACCGAACTATACAGATCTACTACCGAACTACAGTTTATACCTACCGATCTATACCAAAGTTATACAGTACCAACCTATAAAATGACTCTTAAAAAGGTATAGCGACCGATACTGCATACTGAGCTATAACAATACAATACAGAGTTATACCGTCCTATACCAAGCTATAACAATGCAATTCAGAGCTACACCGACCTATACCGAGCTAACACCGGCCTACACCGACCTATCAGCCTATACCGAGCTAACACCGGCCTATTATTTACCGACCTATTCTAAGCTATACCAATGCGATTCAGAGATATACCGACCACCTTTACTTGGTGTAAAAGCTACGTCGACAGCCGACATCAGACAACCGACATAACCGTTATAAACATTAAGGGAAAAGAGCAGGTTACATTCACCTACTACATATATACTACAGTACTCCTGTATAATCGACCTGCTGCATTGAAACTGAACATTGAGATGCTATGCCGGCTTAACAAAATCATTTTCCACCATGCAATCCACAATTGACAACCCTAATGCAGCGTGCATTAAGAATGTTACTGTTATGTCTGCTTATAAAAACTCAACAAAGTTGCTCCGCCACGACTCCCTATCACCCATATGCCTTTCGCGAGATAATCCGCATCTTCAAGGCCAGTATCCTTTAGGAGGCGTCTCACTAAAGTCATGGGCTGATGTCCACCACACTTATTTTCTCCATGGGGCTGCCAAAGCACTCGATTGTGCACAGGCTGTCCTCACGGCGAAAACAATGTCATACAAAGCGGAGGATGATTTGTTCTAGAGTCAAACTTGGGGGAATCATTGAGACACATCCAATGTTATATAGTATCTGGTTGGACATGTGTGCATTTGTACATTACTTTCACCGATAACCTACTTATACTCATTATAAAAAAGCCTTAAATCATTAGCATTAGCATTAAAAATCATTAGATTTTCACAATTGTGACGGGATCCACCGAGGATCCCGGTTTATCCGGTTTCTAGTCTACGCGTCCCCGCCGTGTGTATGTGAAAAGATGGAAAGAGTTATTGATTGATCGGTGTATATAGTTTCAAGGGTATAATAGTACAATATAGCAATTACTGAAGTGAATGTTATTGAAAGCAAAGTTACTGGTAAATGATGATATATTACTGACAGTAGACGGAGATGGTGATTAGAGTTCCGGTACTGACTTACTACAAGTGAATGAATTACACGGTTACTGGTAATATATATTGCACGGTTGGCCGCGTTACGTCACTCAGTTGATGCCTTCCCCCCATTGGCTAATAACTCACTTCTCACCCTCACCTCCCTGGGAGTGTTCTCCCCATGCTGCTGTCATTCTCTCCTTCTCTTGGAGGTTAACCTCTGACCCCCATTGTGTGTATGTTCTCTGGGGTTTCTCCTTCCCATTTTATTGGGGTGACACGAGGTTGATATTGGCAATCAACCTCGTGTTCCCAATATTGCTTAGGGCGCTCTTTCCCACTTTATAGGGGTTGATGTGGCGGAATTGAATATGCTCACACTCTCCCCATGCTATCTTCCCGGTGAGAAGATAGCATCAACCTCAAGTGCGCTTAAATTCCGCTGGAAACTCGATCTACTATCGGGTGTGGGGTGGAGTTATTTTTTTTTCTTGGAGTCGGCTTTCCAGGCCGCTCCCTATGGGTATGATGTCACTACCCTCTGGCGTCTCGTGTCGGGCCGATCGTGCGCTTCTTTCATACAACTTTTGTTTCCCCAACACTCTCACCACTCTAACTCCGCTCTAACTCCTCCACTCGAACTCCGCTCTTACTCTCTCCCCACACCTGAATCGCACTCTCCTGCACTCTTTCTCGCCAGCAGCACCTCTCCATACTCCTCTCTACTCTCTGCCACTCCCTAAGGCCCCAATCTCTAATACTACCCCTGTGCTATCATACTATCTACCTTATCTAAATTGCTAACTATCTAACTATCTTACTCTCTACTAACTCTCCGACTCTAACTAGCTCTACTAAGTCTAACTCCTACTAACTCTTCTAAGTCTCTAACTCCTAACTCTACTAAGTCTACTAACTCTTACTACTTCTAGCTCTAACTAAAAACCTCTAACTTTCTACTAACTCTAATAACTAGAACTCTCTAACTCTCTACTAACTCTATCTCTACTGCTACCTCTAACTCTGCTACCACCTCTATCTTCGTGGCGCTTGCGGTGCTCACAACCACTCTCTTACTACTTCCACCTACTCTGATACTACCTCTACTTCCTCTAACTCTACTACCTCTACTCCGCTAACTACGTGGTGCTTAGAGTGCCCACAACCCTTCTGCTACTCTTGCCAACTCTTCTAACTACGTGGCGCTTAGGGTGCCCACAACCCCTCTGCTACTACCTCCATCTACGTGGCGCTTCCGGTGCCCACAACCTCTCTCTGCTACTACTTCTACGTGGCGATTCCGGTGCCCACAACCACCTACTACTACTCGTGGCATGACAATATGCCACACTCCGTTACCCGCCGACTTCTAACCTAACTATCTTCTAACTACTTACTCTCTACCTTCTACTTCTATTTTATTATTTTATTATTTAATTATTTAATTATTTTTATTTAAATAATTATTTTATTCTTATTCGAGTGGGAAGGGCGTCTCGCCCTCATTCCCACCCCCCTCAGTCCAACACATTGGACGACTTAACTCTGAAGTGCCCCTTTTTCCAGTAGGCACTCTCCCACTGCCTCCTTTATACGTCCTCTTATTCTTCGCTACACTCTCTCCATCAATTCCAACTCACCAGGAATTGGTTCTCTCTCTTCTGCCACCCTGAAATCGGGTCTCTCCGCCGCCTTCTTAACTTTCTCGTCTCCTGGCATCAAAATGCCACCTCCCACCTTGTTATCTCCCGGCGGCAGAATGAATAGAAAGTGAAAGAACAGGCAAAACAGAAGGTACAACAATAGTCCTATCCCTTTCCATCCTGTCTTCCTACTCGAGCTCGCCCTTGTTGGTATGCCTCTCAACCGGACCGGCATCTCTTCCGGACACTCCTCTGGACACTCCTCTAGACACTGCTCTGGACTATTTTCCTCCTGACACTCCACCGGACACTCCTCCGGACATCTCGCCGTCCGCTCCTCTCCATCTCCATACCGATACTTGCTGGGAAATCCATTCTCCTCCGCCCACTCTCTTACTGTTTCTTCCCTGTCTGGCTCTACTATCTCCTGTTTCTCCTCTTCGACCTCCGTGTCTACAGTGCCTGGTAACATGCACCCTGATGTCTCCGTCACCCTGGATGGAATCTTGGTTTTAACTGGGCCGCTAAGCGTCCATCTGAACGGCGTGAGGATCGCCGTCGGGTCCCGCTGCCTGTCTTCGCCGAAGACCGTCTGTGTTCTCTCGTGGGCCGTCGGGCAGTCCATTCCTACTATGATGGATACCTTCCTAACGTCCACCTCTGGTATTGAGAAATCGATACCGTCCAGGAATGTATATTGTTTGACTTCGATGTTGGTTGGTCGCCTGGCGTTGATATTTATCGATTCTATCACGTGGATGGGGTCGATGGTCGCCCCATAGTCACATCCCGGTGCAATCGCTGATATCCTGCACCGTCCCATCCTCATCTCCAGGACCTCATCCTTACATGAGACGGTAGTTACCGCATTCTATTCGGCCTTGTCTTTAGCCCTATCTCTTCGGCCACCCAGTTCTCCACCAGCGTGAAGGCTGCTCTGCTGTCAACCAGCATTAATGTCGTTACTGATCGACCGCCCTCTCCTGATATCTTCACTGGTACTACCCTGAGTAGTACTTTTCTCTTGTTTCTTGCCACTGTCATGCTTATAGCCATTGTTTGGCCTCCAGTCTCGGACTCTCTAACTGCTGTTTCTCTACACTCTCCGGATCTGTGTTCTTCTACCACACATCGATGACATAGTCCGTTTGCGTCTGTGTAGGCTATACGATCTTGTTTGGGCAACGCTTGCCAGTGCTTACAACTCCTGGTCTTATGGGTTCCGTCCCGATGTAATTGACATTCGAATCCTGGATTATAGCGTTCCCTATATAGTCCTTCACGTATCGCGCGTAGGTTTATATCTACCGATTTAGTGTTTTGGTTGTCTGTACTCGGCCTACTGGGTATGTTGGGATTATTTTATTTATGGTGTTATTTTCTTTCTGTCCCTGCCACGGTGTGGCCCTACTCCCAGCTAACTGTGGGCTTGTAGCCCCCTGTGTGGCCGCGTGTGGTAGCGACTGTCTTACTCTCGAGAATGGATCTGTCGGATTATGTTCGGGTCCAGGCCCGTTGTATTCGGTCTTTGGCGCCTTCCCCAAACTATCCTCACTATAGACTGGGTCTGTTATCAACTCGGCTTCGTAGTTGAGGAAGTTTGACATTTCCTCCAGCCCCGGCTCCGCACCTTTCTTCTCTCGAGTGGAGAAGGCAATCTTCCTCCACTTGCTCCGCAGCCAGATTGGCAGTGCCTGCGCTATCGTGGTGATGTTATTAGATGCGTTGAGTTCGTATGGCGCGTCTAGCGTCTTTAACACGATTAACGCCTTCTCGACCTTGTTTGCAAAGGTCTTTATGCTAACGGGGTTGTCCTGTAGGCCACCCGATGTTATACCTCTCAGGGTTTGCCAGATGATCTTGGCTGGGTGTCCGTATTCCCTGTCTAGCGCCCGCCATGCTGTCGTGAAGCCGCCCTCGATGCCCTGGTACTGCCTCACAATGTCGTATGCTGGGCCTCCCGTATACACCTGTAGATATTTTAGGCACTCCGCCCGCGTCAAGTTCTTACTTAATATCTCGTTACTGTACATGCGCCGAAACTACAGATATTCTTCCGGCCTACTTCCATCGAGTTTAAATGGCTCGACTGATGGTAACTCGATCCTGGTCTTTAATGCATCGATTAGCATCGCCATTCCCATCGCCTGTGCTTCCAATGGGTTCGATGGATGGTGTACAGATTCTGCCGTTGGGTGCGGTCCGTTCGTCCTATCTGTTGACCTTTGCGTCGGATATATCATTGGGGTTAACGGCCCCCTCCATATTTCCGTGTCGCACGACCTGTTCTCGTCCAGGGGGTTCGGTGTTCTCGTTGCTGTTCGAGTATATTGTTGATATTGTAATGGGGGAATGTCACCCTGTCCCCCCCCCACCGGTATGTTTGGTACTGGGGTTGATGTTAATATATTGGGGCCCATACATCTATCTACAATAACTCTCCCCTCCCCTGGATATATGTTATGTCCCTGTGTATTATAGTCATGCTGCTGTGCCGGTACCGATATAGGCCTATCTACTTCTCGCCTACCTACCGGTATGTACTCCGCGACTTCCGGGTTTAATCCCGTCGTCCGCGCTACCCTATTGCCTACTCTATCTCTCCCAGCATGGCCTATAATAGTATGTGCAGTAAGGCCTACAGTATGTCCTCAGTCTGCATGTGCCCTTCCGAACCGAAGTTTATTCTTCGCGAATCTCGAATCTTCCCGCGACTACCGTACTCTCGGTCGGCAGCTATATCCCGTCGGGAAGTTTCTCTTCGATCCCCTATCCTGCTCTCGCCTTCGTATCGGTACATCCTGTACCGCTCTCCTGGCGTGCGGTGCGTTTCTCCGGGGCGACGGCAATCTCCCGAAGTTCGACCCCACTGACTCCCTAACCCCATCTCTACTATCGACGGCTCGCTATCCGTCCTCGCTCTCCGGTTGCTCCTAGCAACGACTCTTCTATTATCCTCACTTCTTCTCTCTTAGACCCCTCTGTTAAACTCTACTAATCTTCTTCTATCTTCGACCTCTCGGCTAAACTCTACTAATCTACTCTCGGCGCTAACATCTGACTCTACTCTGTCCGGTTGGACCTTCCTGGGGATACTCGCCATCCCCCTACTATACTCCGTCGTCGGGTGCCGCGGTTCACCTAACTTGCCCCGCGCACTATCCGCCGACGCCCGTGGGACATTCTCTGCCCCCCCTCTCTCTCTACTAATCTCTCGCGGTGGGGCGCCCATAGCCCCCCCCCCCCCCACCCACTACTTCTAACTTCACTATCTCTTACTACACTTCTGCGTCCCTCTTGTCGGACATTTTCTACCCCCCCTCTCTCGCCACTAATCTTTCGTGGTGGGGCGCCCGTAGCCCCCCCCCCCCCCCACCCGCTACTCCTAACTTCACTATCTCTTACTACACTTCTATGCCCCCTTGTGGGGCATCCTCTGCCCCCCCTCTCTCGCTACTAATCTTCCGTGGTGGGGCGCCCGTAGCCCCCCCCCCCCACTCGCCACATCTAAATTCACTATCTCTTACTTCACTACTACACCCCTCTCTAGTCGACACACTAACCCTACTGCGGCTGGGTCTATTCACCCCCGCTTCTCTCTCTGCTATTGTGTGGCCTACCAGGCCCTCTACTTCCTGCCTACTAACTACGCGGCCTACCAGGCCCTCACTGGGTTGACTCAACCCCGCCACTTCCTACCTACTAACTACGTGGCCTACCAGGCCCTCGTCCGTCGGGCTGTCTGCGCCCGCCGCGTTTATATTAATAGCACCACTACCAGTATCGCCCGTTAAATCAATTAAATCCTCCAAATCAATTAAATTATTTTGCACGCCTAAATTAGAAACGGAATTATTTTGTTCGTTCGAAATAAGATTATTTGAATTATTTTGCGTATTTATATTATTTGGATTATTTTGTAAATTTACATTATTTGAATTATTTGTATTTAAATTTAAATTACTACTACTAGGTAAAATATTAATTAGAATTATCCACTACAGTACTATTAATATTAACGTTATCTACTGTATTATTACCCCCCCCCCCCCCCCCCCGCCCGTACGGTCACAGCAGTCTTGGGTCTGTCGTGCGGTCCCTGTAAGTGGGGTATTAATAAATGTTCCTCTAACTCCTGGCTCCTCGTAAATACCCGAGCCAGTCTCGCTCTCTGATAGCCCCATCTGCGCAGTTCCAGTCGGCGCTTCTGTTTGGCTTGATACTGAATAAGCCCTCTTATGCGGGCATGTAAATCATCCCGCACACGCTTCCCCTCTATCTCTCTCTCTCTGTCCTCTCGTGTACTCCGATCGACTAACTCGGCCTCTCTCGCAACTCTCTCAAGCCGTCTCGCCTCCCTCGCCGCCTCACGCTCCTTACGTTCCGCCTCTCTCGCATTCTCATGCTCTTCTCGCTCCTTCCTTTCTATCCTCCCTATTTCCTCACACTCCCTAAAGCTTCTCGCGACCTTCTCGGCTTTCTCTCTATTTTCTCTAACTAGTTCTTTCTCCTTCTCTAATAGCGCACTCTCTTCCTCTAACTGTCTCTCGAATTCTCTCTGGTCTAGCGCCGCCAGATCGAGTTGGCATGCCAGATTTAATGCTGTCACCCGTCTCTCTTTTGCGGAGGATGTAGCAGACTTATCGGTTGTGACGGACTCTCTCCGCCCTCCCGTCCTACTGACTTTCCCCCGCCTCCCAGAACTTCCTCCGACCGACGAGACCGAATCCTCGGGGTTAACCTCGGATTCGCCCTCCTCAGGTCTCCTCCAACCCACTAATTGTACTCCCTGGGCATCAACTAAGTATGGCCCTACGTACACTATGCTAGGTTCCATACTCCCACATTCCCATGGTTCCACGTTTGCTGGCAACCCCTTTCGCTCTCTCGTCGGCAAGTTCTCCCTGCCCAAAACGCATTAGGTAATCAAAATATCTGTTCGACTCACCTAGTCGTTTCCTCAATCTCACCTCGTCTATCTTCGCCCATCCTTTGGCCTCTCTCAACTGCTTTCGGGTCGCGGCGTAGGCTCGTCGGAGCCGGTCGCTGACCCCGACGTCCTTTATCCCTCCTGGTCCGGCGTCGTACCGGCGACCCCACCGTCGCCGTTCCGGTGGGCCGTCCGTTGCCCTCGGCCTGTGGCTGGCTGGTGACATTGGCACGTCGACCGACGCTGTGTGTCAACTCGTCTCTCTCTCCTCCCGACTCGTCTCTCCCTTCTCTCGACTCATCTCTCCCTTCTCTCGACTCGCTCTCTCGTTGTAGACGGCCCCCCTCATCTTCGGTTGCCGGGTCGCCCGTTATCGATGGGTCCGGCGTCGTGGGTCTATACCGTCGCATCGTGGCCTCGCGGATCGTTAGGTCGCCGTCCGGGGTCCGCGGCGGTGTCGTCTTTCCTTCTCTACTCATCTTTGGCAGTCAGTTCGGGTTGTTGGATCTAATCACTGTGACGGGATCCACCGAGGATCCCGGTTTATCCGGTTTCTAGTCTACACGTCCCCGCCGTGTGTATGTGAAAAGATGGAAAGAGTTATTGATTGATCGGTGTATATAGTTTCAAGGGTATAATAGTACAATATAGCAATTACTGAAGTGAATGTTATTGAAAGCAAAGTTACCGGTAAATGATGATATATTACTGACAGTAGACGGAGATGGTGATTAGAGTTCCGGTACCGCCCTAACTAACTGACTTACTGAATGAATTACACGGTTACTGGTAATATATATTGCACGGTTGGCCGCGTTACGTCACTCAGTTGATGCCTTCCCCCCATTGGCTAATAACTCACTTCTCACCCTCACCTCCCTGGGAGTGTTCTCCCCATGCTGCTGTCATTCTCTCCTTCTCTTGGAGGTTAACCTCTGACCCCCATTGTGTGTATGTTCTCTGGGGTTTCTCCTTCCCATTTTATTGGGGTGACACGAGGTTGATATTGGCAATCAACCTCGTGTTCCCAATATTGCTTAGGGCGCTCTTTCCCACTTTATGGGGGTTGATGTGGCGGAATTGAATACGCTCACAACAATATTGCAGTGATATTGGACTTTCGAGATAATGTGGTAACATTGGAAATTGCATCGACCTGAATGTCAAATAGAAATAATTAGAACCACATAGAATTGATAATGATAAAAAATATGGCATGAAATATTGAAATACTGTAGAATATATATTAAATGCCCGTGATTACTGTATTATAGTTCATAAATCTTTTTTGTACTAATACCCCATCCCCCCCCCCCCCCCCCCCCCGTTTCTCTAAGATAGTATGCTCTTTTACCGGGTTTTTTGTATGGTTCCTTGTTAATCCTTCATAGTGGGGCTCACTAAGTTTAGTATTTAAATTCTATTGTTTCTATCAGAATAATATCCGATGCCCTGGTTTAAAGGGGCGCCTTAGTTTGTAACAGATTTTACAAAAGAAAAGTAAATTTATATCAAATATACAGTAATATCGGCTCAGCTCCAGAACTAAGAGAGGACGGTGGATGCCAGTGGCGAGTTAAGAGATACAGTATGTGTGAGTGGAATTACGTAACGCGGTATAATGAGATGCAATACAATAGTATAACAACAGCAGATGGTGAGTGACAGATAGGTAAGTAGTAGGCCTACGACTACCGTGCGAATGGCTGACTGGACTAACTGCAGCGCTCAGTCGTACGGTACCGATCTGTGATTAGTCAGTACGACTACACACACAGTCCTGGTCAACCATAAGGCCATGTCAGGCAGACCGGCGGGTGACCTAACCGGCTGGCGCAACTTCTTTCACTTTTCGTCGTTGACGAAGAGAAAATATCTACTATGAAAATCTATTATAACCCGAAAAAGCTCATCTATCCCATCATAGTAGACATGTACCGAACAACAAGAGTCCCACAAGAAATGAAAACAAATAAGTTGGTGCCAGTTCCCAAGAAGGGCAACCTAACACTCTATGGTTCTTTTCGGGGAATCTCATTGATGTCGATTGCTGCAAAGCTATACAATAGGATTCTATTAAATCGCATCAGGGATCCCATTGAGAGACTGCTCCGTGGAAATCAGAATGGGTTCCTTAAAGGTCGTGGAACCATGGAGCCCATTTTGGCTCTTAGAACGATAATTGAAGAATTATCAAAAAAGAAAGACAGGCATCTGGCTGTTATCTTTGTTGACTTCTTCAAGGCCTTTGATTCAGTCTCTCGCTCACGTATGTTCAGCATACTTTCATTATATGTGATTCCTGATGAAATTATTGCAGCAATCAGATCAGTATACGATGGTTCGACAACATTTGTGTCTACTGTTGACGGTGACACAGAACCATTTGAAGTGTTATGGGGCGTCCTCCAAGGAGACACACTTGCACCATTCTTGTTCATTATTGTGGTTGACTATGTTCTACGCATGTCCTTAGTTCATCATAATGATGATGGGGTGATGATAACTCCACCTACTGGCTCCAGAAGTCGAGGAAATCCTGCCAAGTACCTAACTGATCTAGACTTTGCTGATGACTTAGGAGTACTCTCAGAATCATTAGAGGGAGCCCAACGGCTCCTCAGCTCATTAGAACATGCTGCTTCTAGTGTTGGTCTTTTTATTAACTCCAGAAAGACCAAAATTCTGACCGTTAACTTTGAAAGTCCTCAGCAAGTCTCTGATCGGATGAGCAATAAGCATAAGCTCAAAGGATGGTATGCTTGAGCATGTGGACGACTTCTGTTACCTGGGATCATGGATCCGGAAGTCAGGTGAGGACCTTCGAATACGTAAGGGAAAGGCATGGGCAGCCTTGAATAGGCTTTCCAGGATTTGGAAGTCACCAAGAATTAATCGGAAACTTAAGGTCCGATTATTTAGAGCAGCAGTAGTTCCAGTACTCCTCTACGGGAGTCCATGCTGGGCTCTAACTGCTGAGGACACCAAATCTCTGGATGGCACATTCACAAGAATGCTACGCTGGGTTCATTGTGTCAAGTACAATGCACACATCTCCAACAGCATTCTTAAAAATGCAGCTGCAATGCAGCATGCCGATCCTAGTAGTATAACCCGAAAAGTACTGTATTTGGATATGTACACACAACAAGCAAAATAATTATTGATAAACAAAATAAAGAGAGAAAAAAGACACTCTGACACTGTTATGAATAAATTAAATAGCAAAAAGTGAATGGTTGACAGTGGGATCGAACACCGGACCTTTTAGGAGTCTAGTCAAGCCCTCTCCCCAGTGAACTACGCGGTATAAGCATCTCCAGTTTAAATTGCTTGGAAGGACTGTCCATATAAAAGCTAGAAAAAAACAAGGAGTCAAAATACCCCAAAAGGGGAACCTAAAGGTCGCCCGAGGACAAGGTCTAAAACAATGAACTAAAAACTATAAAGTCTAAAACTAAAACTAAAACTAAAAAGTCTAAACTATAAACTAAAAACTATAAAGTCGTTAGCCACAGGATCGGTAGGTTGGTTCTGGGGTGGACTCGGAGGTTGATCGGGAGCGACCACATGGGGTTGACCCTGGATGGGCGTCGCGGCTTGAGCAGTGGTTGTGTGGGGCTCGTCAATAAGTTTGTAATCGGTGTCTGATTCATTGTCTTTAAGCTGCGGTGGGAGGTGCGAGACGTGGAACAGGGAGACAATCTGACTGGGGTACTCTATATGCGTGAACGTGGAGCTGGTTGCCAGTACACTTTCGGATGGAGCACCAGCTGCGTTGGTTGCACTGACAATGTATCTGGGCCAGGCTCTGAACTTGGGGGAATCCGAGTAGAGGTGAACCAAGTTGCCCAGGATTCTTGAGTGATGTACCATGGACCGGGGAGGGCTCCAGGGCTGTCTACCTTGGAGTGGGCACTGGGATGAACTGGTGGTTCGCAAGACGTCGATCATGTTGGGCAGTGATGAGATCAATGTCAGCCAACAGGATCTGATTGCCGGCGAACTGATCACATTGGAAAAGGACCTCGCGCGCTGACAAACCGGGGGTGCGAAGTCGAGCATTGAGGTGGGTGTCAGCCATGGCGAGGGACGTGGAGGAAAATGGACCACCTGATGGGCGGAGTTTAAGCAACTCAGCGAGTAATTCACCGATGGCATACTCGGTGATGGGATTTTTGTTGACGTTTTTACAGGCTCCAACTTCGAGGAGGTGATGATGTGATTTCAATATGGAATTGCCGACGAAGGCCTGGAAGCCAGGCGCAGTATCAGTGCGAATAACCGTGGGAGGTCCACTGAGAGGGGCATAATCCGAATGCTAACGTAATAAGGGCATCGCGAAGGGTATCTTGCTGTTCATCAGGGATGATAAGAGGCGAAGTATTCGGCAAAGCGGGGAGATCCGTGCACTCCCGTTGGGTGGACGACTAGCAGCCCTTTTTTGAATAAGCAAAGTAAGTAAGGCATCAGTGAGGGCAAAGATAACCACATAAAGACCAGAGCGCATGTAAGTGCTCGAAATGTCGCACAAGAGATGGCATGCGGATATTTCTCGTTCCCCGAATGCATCCATACGACAATGACCTTGCCTTTCCACTATGTGGATTTATTACTGAGCGCTGGTTTATTTGGTCCCTTCGAAATAATCAGACGTCTATACTCGTACAAAGAAGCATTTGGAGATGGAGAGTGGTTTAAAGAGGCTCGCAACACCGAGTTGGTGAGACCGACGGATATGATCCCGCTACCCTATAAAGGAAGGGCTGCCAGGAGGCAAGCTGCAGCAATGCTCACGATGGACGATGATGCTCCCCTACCCGCACTGGCGATCGATGAGAGTAGACGGGCGAAGAAAAGGAAAGCGTGTCAGAGCAGGAAATAGAAGACCAGGACATTCTATGGACATTTATATCGAACATTTATTTTTATATCTACGTAAACTAACTCTAGGACAAATTAATCAAGACTGCAATAGTAAAAAATTGGGTTTTTTATATGGGAAAATGACCTACGCAAACTCGATCTACCGATAGACCTCACGAAGGTCATTGGGGGGGGGGGGGGGGGGGGGGACTGTTCGCGGTATTTCAATTTTTCATAACGCGAGTTAAATATTTTTTGGATTTATTTATTATGAATATTCTCATATCGGTACTGGGTGCGGGAACATGGAATTTAGGCATATTCAATGGACTGGGGGCGATTTACGGGCGAATATTGGGGCGACTTACGGGGCACGGGACTCATATCAGATATTTAAGGGCCAAGGGTGCCTAGACAACCTCCTACTACAAGTATTAGTAGTTTGGTAACCCGCTAGGCCTGGGGACAAGGACTGCCCTTAGCGGTTCCTGGCCACCAGCAGTTACTACGTGCCTGAAAAGGATTCGGAAAGCTTGCTGATTGCGTCAGGGATTTGCGACGGGAACTGACAGATCCTTAGCGGTCCCTGGTCACCGGCAGCGATTACGAGCCTGAAAAGGATTCGGAAAGCAACGCCACAGCAACAGGGTCGAAAGACAGAGGACTGGACTCTACTGGCCTACCGACTATTCGGAGCAGCTTCTCGGCTACCGAAGCGACTACGAGCCTGAAAAGGATTCGGAAAGCTTAGGTGGTTGGGACCCTGCGATGAACTGACCGACCCTTAGCCAAGCCGTACCGCTTTCCTGATGACCGATCCCTTCGGGGTTCGGGAATGGTGGGACGGACACGGAACAGGGTCGACCGACACTGACACTACGGTACTGGGACTAGGACCGACGGAAAATGGGGATCATTAGTTTGGATAAAATCTAAGTGCGAAGAGTGGGTAATTAAATAATGTACTGTAGGAATTTGTATATTCGTGTATTATTGTGAATATTTGGTATATTGGTGTGGGGAAGCCCAAATTATTCTCAATCAAGGTTCGATCAGAGTTTAAGTTACATTAAAGATTATATCCAACCAATGCGACTTTTTTCTCTATTCCAATCTTGCATCTCAGATAAAACTCCTTCTCCACTCCCAATATCCGGTGACTGGCCGGAATCAAGTGGTCTGAAAATTCCGCCACCAGCATCGGCGTTTTCCCCCCTGGTGTTGGGAATAACGGCAACATAAAACTTAAACCACAATGACGTATAATGCCGGAATTATATTGGCTGTACTGTATAGTACAGGTTAACAGAGTAAATTTAGATCGCCTACTTTTTGTGTCATCAAATATCCTTTCTGTAGAAAAAAATCTATTGTCTTGAGTTTTGTCTTGAGATTGATCAAAGCAATCCAATAGAATATCAACTTCGTAATACAAACACAGCTGTCAATACCTGGGCTGCTATCTACTAGCCATTTTACTGTATTGCTGTAGGCCTAACAAAATTGCAAACCTGTAAAAACATTTCATCTGTCTGTAATATTAATAGGCAGTGATTTTTTATGTCATTTTATTTGACTTTTTTTGTCATTTTCTTTTTACGAATTATGCATAATGACTTTTGTTGTCCATTTAATGACTTTTATTGTCATTTTAATGACTTTTTATGTATGTATTTCTTCAAACTGTCAGACTGGTGATTTCTGGACTGTCAGACAGTTGATTTCACTATGCCTGTGCCAAAACATTCCATGATTCCATGATTTATAGACTACTGTATGAGATAGAATTCCATATGCGCCTGTGGTAAAAAGACTCTATATTTAATAGTTTGTGGTTGTTGTCGATAATCGATTACCACATGACGTAGCAAAACACTCATTTTATAGCCAAAAACAATTACCAATTGATGGAAAGGAGCAGGTTAAGGCCGAGTTTTCTAACCAAAACAATAAACAGTCACTTTACCAAATCAGGGAAAGGAGCAGGTTACAGAGACGGGATTTTCTAACCAAAACAATAAACGATCACTTAACTAATTGAGGGAAAGGAGCAGGTTACAGAGGCGGGATTTTCTAACCAAAACAAAAAACGATCACTTAACTTATTGAGGGAAAGGAGCAGGTTACAGAGGCGGGATTTCCTAACCAAAACAATAAACGATAACATTACCAATTGAGGGAAAGGAGCAGGTTACAGAGGCGGGATTATCTAACCAAAACAATAAACGATCATTTAACTAATTGAGGGAAAGGGGCAGGTTACAGAGGCGGGATTTTCTAACCAAAACAATAAACGATCATTTAACAAATTGACGGAAAGGAGCAGGTTACAGAGACGGGATTTTCTAACCAAAACAATAAACAATAACATTACCAATTGAGAGAAAGGAGCAGGTTACAGAGACGGGAGTTTCTAACCAAAACAATAAACGATAACATTACCAATTGAGAGAAAGGAGCAGGTTACAGAGGCGGGATTTTCTAACCAAAACAATAAACGATAACATTACCAATTGAGGGAAAGGAGCAGGTTACAGAGGCGGGATTATCTAACCAAAACAATAAACGATCATTTAGCTAATTGAGGGAAAGGGGCAGATTACAGAGGCGGGATTTTCTAACCAAACTGTCAACGTCTGAGAATGTACGAATCCGTATATACCCTTTATTGGACGAACCTCTTGGCCGTCCGATCCTTTGGGCTAAAAACGGGTCGTTGTTTTCGCTATCATTGTGACTACCGGTATCAAACGGTAACGGGGTATAACTTGTATAAGTAGTTTTTTCGAGTACGGATGAGTTTATGAACTGATCTGTGCTGTTGGAAGTAGTGGTGCCGCTATCCGTAACACTACTCAGACAGTAGTCATGATCCATTATTGATTATAAAAATATTACAGTAATAGGCCTAAATTATGTGAAAGATATTATTCTCCTATCAATTATTTAAAATTTATTAGCACAACCGGTAGGCCAGTAGGCCTACCATTACCGTATTTAAATGGTAGGCTACACAGTAGGCCTATAGCAGTACCAGTGCCGGTACCGGTACTAAAATACAGAATAATATTAGACTTTTGGATGACATAAAAAATAAAAAAAAAATGACAAAAAAAGGATAAAAACGGACAATAAAAATTATTGCGATATTAATATAGTACTGGTAATACCGTTATGTATAATTGTAGTTTAAATTTGCCTCCAATTTTAACCCTTCGAATAGTTTATTGAATTAGTGATGATATAAATGACTATGGATTTTAAAAAATTGAGAAATCAAATATTTATATAACATCCAGACAACCACATTCACCCTAAATCGACAATTGCGTTTCAATAGAGACCAAAATAGACATCATGGGGTGATTGGAACTGCCTAAACTCACGAAGGCCTTTTAAGGCAAAATTAGGCAAAACGCAACATTTTTGACTGCATGGAGGAGGCAGGTATAAACTTAATTATTGAATATTCTTTTTATATCATAACTGTTCTAAGTACATTGGAGCATCTTTTTATTGCTACCCATATACTATTTTTTTGTGATGATCCACCCTACTGTCCACCATGCTTATTCACTCCATGAGGCTGCCAAAGCACAAGATTATGCACTGGCTGGTTCACACGGCGAAAGCAACGTCCTGCAAAGCGGAGGCGGCTCTGTTCAAGTGTCAAGCTAGGGGAGACTATTGGAACACTTCCAATGTTGTATATAGTCTGGTTGGAGATGTGTGCATTGTACTTGACACAATGAACCCGGCGTAGCATTCTTGTATATTTTCCATCCAGATATTTGGTATCCTCTGCTGTTAGAGCCCAGCATGGACTCCCATATAAGAGTACTGGTACTACTACTGCCATAAATAATAGATCCTTAAGGTTCCGTTTTATTCTATGGAATTTCCAATTCCTGGACAGACTATTTAACGCAGCTCATCCCTTCCCCTTATGTATCCGAAGGTCTTCGGCCTGACTTTCGGATCCATGATCCCAAGTAATAGAAGAAGCTGCTGAAGAAACTTATTTGTTTTCAGTTCTTGAGGGACTCCCTTTGTCCTATACAGCAAGTAAGCAAAGCAAACAGTCGGCCAAGGCCGGAAGCGATACGAAAGCTCCGCTTTTGATAGCTGCTACCCGAGGGTTTGGGTAGGCGCTACTCCTATACCTTGTTTTGCTCCCAGCAATTTACTGGTTAAAAAAAAAAATGTTCTCATTTTATCGAGCCCATTTTATGAAAGGCAGAGTGGACCCTGGCGGGGATAAACCTAAAACCAATAGAATGTAGGCCCGGTGCTCAACCAACTGAGCTACCCCGCCTTGTCCTATACATGTCCACAATAATGGGGTGAATGAGGTCCAAACACTCAGGAATTCTAAAGACCTCAGGGGCAAGCTCCACTGGCACGATTGACGGCAGCACAAAGGATGTACCTACCACCTGTTGCTGCATAGACCATACAGCCAACACAGATTAAATAATTGATTATCTCTTAGCTATTATTAATTGATTAGTAATTAGGACCCCTATCGTTCTGGGATAAGGGGACCCCATTGGTTATCGGCTAATCTAAGGACCCAAATACTTGGCTACAGGGGTATAAGTCCTGACCACGTGGTAACATACCATTGGCTGGTCAGGAGTAGAGAGCTCTAATTTGGTATGAGGGGAGGGTCAGTAATTAGTTAGGAGATGGATGAACACAGTAAGAGAAATCTGGTTGATCTGCGTCTTGGGTGACTATTGAAGCTTCGGATATTACTGCCTTAATACAAACATCAGTGGGTGACTGACTGTCTGGGGTCGACAGAATTACTCGATTATTATTTTGAAAACAAGGACATCTCAATAATAATACATAAATATAATTTTTTATTATATTGATTAACAATTAAACATTTCTAAATTATTGTTACAATAACAATAATTAATATAATAAATAAGTAAACTGAATTAACTTATCTACTGTAAAATAACACTGTCAACATAGAGTATAATTTTTTGGAAACAACATGTATATTTATATAATATTATATCTACACAAATCAGCACAAATAAAGATGACACCTTCGGAATATATATTTATAATATACAAATTGTAGTTATAAATAGGAAACCATCCCAATGATAGAACCGTATGATAGAATACGTATACAAATACTGTATTATGCAATGTTAGTTAGATTATCATTGAATTTTATTTTGAGTCGATACGAAACAAATTATAAAGCGAGTATTACATGACCTTAACTACTATTGACCAATTCTATAACTGGGGTCTTTTTCTTTTAAACAAGAATTATATTATTGTACTGATTGGGATGAGCAAACATTTTTGAATTCTCTTATCGAGAAAATGAAACATCCTTGTCCTATAAAATTGTCATCTCGGTCTATTTCTCAACAATGTTTTCATGAAATTATGTTTCATATAGATTGATGACAGATATTTGCAGATAATGCGCACATTCTGTCCGCAATTAAAAAGTAATCTCCAAAGCATTTTAACCTAATCGCAACTGAAATTAACTTTTGTTTATTGTTTTGGTTAGAAAAAAACAGACACTTTAACGTTATCTTACAATTAATATTTTAAATTAAGTTTTTAAATCCACTAAACACACATTTTTGTGTTAGAGGTGACTTTGCCCCATTAAATCTATTTTTGATGGTATAAGGGTCTCGTGATTGTGTTTTTGCCAACTGCGATATTATCTGAACTATTTCATATGACTAATTGCATTGGCAATATTCAGAGATATGCAACAATGTTTGTCGGATTAATAATATGAAAGCTTCCGAAAATTTATAATTTTTGAGGTCTTCGATTAAATCTAAAATTATACTCAGTAATTTTATATTTAGATATAAAACCAAATCAATATACAATCCATATTTAAAATATATATAAAACATTTATCCAGGAATATTTGCCGTATTAGAAATGTATTCCTGCTACTGACTCCGCCATATCCCTCGAACTAAATAATAATGGTTACAATGTTACCAATTTTCCAATCGATATAGAATTAAATATTGAACACCACCAAATATATTCCATATAAAATATTCAAAAACTTGATACTAAAAACTAAAAACTTGATACTTAATGTAAACAATTTCATTGCAGAACAAAAATACGTCATTTAAGTATTTTCAACGTAAAGAATTCGCGATATAATTAGTGTTTTATAAATTGATTTATTTTGACACTCTATTTGCACCCACCATCACCCTTACAACCATATTTAGCAAGTAGGATCCCCCCCCACCCCTCCCAACCCTAATTATTTTCAAATTTCAATCATGTACTACACAATTTGGTATGATGATAGCAACTTTTATTACTGGTGGCAGGGCGGGATTTTTAAATTTCTGTGCTATTTCGATACATACAACCGTTTAAAATACCATTTGGCAATACTGTATATATCCACCTCCGTCGTCTTTATTTTTCGTCGTTGGAATGTAATCTAGATATCATTAAAACGTCTTTATCTGCAGATTCAGAATCTGAAAACAGTTTTCAATTTCACCAATAACTTCCGCAGATATTAGCAAAATTCAAAGGTATACATTTAGACACGTGAATAGATATAATTATAATGTATTTTTTACTCAATTCTAGAATATAAATTAGGCGCGAAATGAAGAAAGAAGATGGAGAGTTTTAAAAGCTGAACTAAATAATAATTAATATTCTAGAATAAAGACAAAAAAAAACATTAGAAATAGCGATTTACGTTTCAAAATTGACACCTTAGTATTTTGATAATATCTTTGGCAATTTTTTGTGAAACTTAAAACGGGTTTCAGATTCGGAATCTGCAGATGAAAGCGGTTCTAATGATATGTATATTCATTCCAAAGACGAAAAATAGAGCCGACTTAGATGGTTAAATATTGCAAAAAATAGGTTTTTTAACGGCTTGTTGTATCGAAATAGCACATAAATTGAAAATTCAGGCTCCGCCAGCAGTATCAAAAGTTGACAAACTATCATCATACCGAATTACCTGGTATTTGTTTTAAATTTGAAAAAAAATTGGGGTTGGGGGGGGGGGGGGGGGGGGGGGAGGATTGCTAAAAATGGGTGTTGTTTTAAGAGAGATGGTAATTATTTTATTTAATTAATTTATTATTATTATTTTATTAAGGTAATTTATTTTTGGTAATAAACATAGGGGAGTTAAGATATATCTATATTATACCTTGAACTGTGGCAAACATTTTGATATTATTGTTTAGACATAACTGACATAACATATATATTTTTGCCTTACTAGAAATATTAACATAGTATGCTCTATGTTATAATCTAAATGCTATATAATCTACACATACCGGTACTGTACAGTATAGCTTGCTAAATAACCTAAACCACGAATAATAACAAGTTATCATCATTTAATCTTAAAAGAAGTTATACAGATTACAAGTATAATATTCATATTATTTAATTACAAAAAAAATATATTTTTGTTCTTGAATATTAATATTATATAGAATAGTTATATTCAGTTTAAATATTAAATATCTAATATTAGTTCTGTTTCATTTCAGTTTGTATGGCCTAGTTTTTAATAAATGATTCGATAGCCCTATTCAAAAACTTCAACATTCTAATTTTGCTTGGCTTTATTTACATTGCAAAAATATTAAAAATAATAATTCTTAACCGTGTGATAACCAATAGACAGTAGACCTATTAAGTGATTGGACTCAAATGGATACAGCATTTGAAAGCGATTTGTTTTATGTTATAACTTAGGTCGTAATAATGTTGCTGAGTACTATAATACTTATTAAAGCTAATAACACAATATACTATGTAACATACAGCAAATCACAGTTTGAAAAATTGCGCTAAAAATAGCCAAATTGAATATTACACAGTACGTTAAGTATATCATAGCGGACATCTTGAAATACATTCAAATTATCCATCATCCATATAATTAATTGAATTATATATTGTAACATTTTTAAATTTTCCCTTATCGTAATTTAGTTTAAGTTTAATTTTAAGATTTAATTTTATGCCACATAGCTGTATTAACTCTTGGCTTTGATAACATATCATTCCAGTGTTGCATGGCAACTATCCCGCTTTTTCGACCAATTACAACGTCGCCTATCGTATCATTACGCATCAATGCATCTTTGTCCATAATTTTGATGTTAAAGTGTGTGTCCTTAACCCGATCAAAGGGAACATCAAATATAAACTGTTCGTTATACACTGGGTTCAACTCTTTGTATTTAGTGGTTGTTTTTCTCTTTTCTGTTTTCCGATCTGCGTAAACCTGCCATATCTTCACGTAAGGGTCAGACGCGCCCCCTATATCCATGGGTTTTAGATTGCGACATTTAATGATGACGATTGTTAATTTACCTGGGTTGGAAATAACAATAAATTTAATATACTGTAAACAAGATTCGTATTCTTATATCTTCATTAGTCAGAGAACAAACAGTATCACATAAGATGACTAAGATTAGAACAGGTAAACAACCCATACAAAAAAAAGTAAAAGTTTTCTTCGGCCGTTAGATCAGGGATTTCGCACGAAGTCTGACGACTTATTTCCAGTGCGGTCCCCCCAGAACTATACTCCCCAGAGTAAACTCCAGTACTCATTTAGCTACCACTTAAAGATGCAAGGCTATGCGACATGGCTGGTCCATTGAAAGCATTTGCGCCGAAAGGGAAACTGCCCTTGCCAATGCATTGAACCGACGACCTCCGCTCACATGTGAATTCATCGCAACAACTCGCACTACGACAATATACAAAGGTAGAATTTAAATACTGGTTGAAAGTAAAAGTCTGAATACAAAGTTGGCCTATAATATTTCATACTCTTTTGTTCAGAATTAATAGAAAATTGGTGCTATAAAAAACACCAAGATGATATACTACTACTTAAAAGTGTGAGAATAATATCAACTTTACAATTTATAATTCGGAATAATAATACATTTCCTACCAACCTGTTATTGGGTTGTAACACAATGAGAACAATATATCACCACGTTGATCTCTGTGTCTACTTATGGGGTTCAGATCTTTCCAAATCTCCATAGGTTTAGTCAGATCTAATTCCGATATAGGGATATTTACTTCTCCAATCGAATCATCCTTGACGAAGAAAAATAATCAGAATCAATATCATCCTTATTTTATTTTTTGATACAATCCTAAAAATTTCGGTATATAAATAAATTCCGCCCTGTATCTGGAAAATAATAATTTAAAATAAATATAAATAGTTATATTAAAATCGAATATGAATCAATTTAATCTTGAACACGTCTCCTAGAGCAATATTCAGATATATTCAGATATAATATCAGTATATTATTTTATATTGTTTTTGTTAACTAATCAGCCCGCTGCACTCTGGCGAGTAAATCGCAACCCAGCAAATTAATCAATCGCTTAGAAACAAGAAATTCTAGAACACGTATTGAGTATTCCCCATTATTCTAGAGTACATGATCTCCATTGTATGATAAGTGGAATATTGTTTCCGTTATATTAGTATTAGTATAATGCTTAAAACAAAAATTTCCTAATTAAACCTCCGGAAAAGCCGCCGATGAGATGACATAATGAAACAAAATGGGGTGCACTCGGGTCCCACACCCACACCCACTCACACATACTCACACTCACACTCACACTCACACCCCCACCCCCACTCACACTCACACCCTCACCCCCACACCCACTCACACCCCCACCCCTACCCCCACCCCCCACCCCCCACACCCACACTAACGCTCACACTCACACCCACACTCACCACACCCACACCCACACCCACACCCACACCCACACCCACACCCACACCCACACCCACACCCACACCCACACCCACACCCACACCCACACCCACACCCCACACCCACACCCACACCCACACCCACCCCACACCCACACCACACCCACACCCACACCCACACCCACACCCACACCCACACCCACACCCACACCCACACCCACACCCACACCCACACCCACACCCACACCCACACCCACACCCACACCCACACCCACACCCACACCCACACCCACACCCACACCCACACCCACACCCACACCCACACCCACACCCACACCCACACCCACACCCACACCCACACCCACACCCACACCCACACCCACACCCACACCCCACCCACACCCACACCCACACCCACACCCACACCCACACTCACTCACAATCACACTCACCTTGCTAAATCGATCTTTGTCAAAAACTTTTAGATGGAGAACCCTCTTCTGTAGCTTCTCATATTTAAATTCCGTGAAATAAAATGTCTCATTCCATGTTGGGTTTAAGTTCTTCCATTTAACAGTTGTCTCTAATTTCTAAAACAAATATGCGTATCAATGGAAACCCACTTGAGATACCCATGAAATCTGTGAAATTTTCAATAAAAATAATTTAGCCCTAATGTAGAGGTACTGGAGCCTCATTCTAGGATATGTTAATTGTGTCAATACGCATAAGCAATTAGGGCTGTATTTGATATGGGCGGCAAGAAGAAAAATTACCTCAATATTGAAACTAGTTTTAAAAAAACTACTGATATTATGACGTCATTATTGGCGCAAATATGCATCAACTACTATTTTTAATTATTAAATATTCTTAATGAATAATATTCTTAATGAATTATTATATATTTTAATTTTACGATAATAAGTATTAATTAATAAGTATTTCAGAAAGGTGGTAGTTAGAATGTTTCGAAAGTTTATTTTTAATCTATTAATCACGCATATGCATCACTGACAATATGTCAAAAATTCACGAATGAGACATGTGAGTCTCTGACTCAACTTCTGAGGTCGGACCTTCGAAAAATGGCCACTGAAGCTATTTCTGAGATGAGAAAAATATTTCTTATCTTGAAGTGAAAACTCCAACTCAAATAACATCGGAAAAAAGTTATTAGAAAGACATATTATATTTGGCAATGCCACTTATGTTATAGTGACTTAGAAAATGTTAATAATCAATTCAATTTTATAATTAACATTTGATTTTGTTATAAAACTATATTTAACTTACTCTTTTTCCTTTTTAATAATAATAGTAATAATAATATATTTTATTTCATCCATGCAGGGTCATAGAGGGTTAAAAAGCACCCTAAGCACAGTATAAAATTATTAACATAAAAGAATACATATTCAAATAATATCTGTCATGTACTATAAGTATTTATATAAAATTATATATATTATTATTTGTCAATAATAATAATGAGTGATAACTATTTATCTTAAATATGAAACTTAAATATTGTTATTGAACTATCTTGTAATATATATAAGGAAATTTAACCTGTTTTTTATCGGGGAGTAATTGAACTCTAACATAGGGATCAGACGTTCCACCAGTGTCTTTGGGGGGCAATTCTTTGGCTTCGTAAATCTTTATTGTCAAAATTTCCTGAGCGAAATCGTAATGGAGTCCAAACTTCATTTTTCCACAGTAGTCGACTGGTTTCTCTACCTCGTTAGGTTTTAGTCCTAACATGTCAGCAAGTCGGCTTGTTACACCTAAATATACAATATTCCCAATAATATAAGGACATCTTCCCCAAAGGTCTGTAAGAAGCTTTATTTGTTGTTTGTCTTTCCCCTGTCTATCTAAATACGAGAGCTTGGAACATATTTGGTAATTATGGTAATTATGTTCATTATTTAATTATTAATTACAGTTTTATTATTTTCCAAACTTGTAACATTACTCAACGCCGTTAGTATTAACAGCGAGTTGTTATTTAGCACTTTACAACTTTTGAGGACATTACAGCATTGTATTGGCCTGTGCATTTAGTATTGTATTGGTGTAGTAATGTCCCTTGTTTATGTTTATGTGGTAACCAAATGAGGGCGTGACTTTACAATCACATGAGCTGCACAGCCAATGGTGGGTCATGTCCGCCAGAGTGGATATGGGTGATGGGCCTCATATCTGACTCCACTGCGACACCCACCCTGTGGAACGGCAAACCAGGGTGTGGTATTTGCCCCGAGAGCTGATTCGGCAAAAAAGCACCCCCCAACCACTCCCACTATGGATTACATTAGTAATGCGGAGAGGTCCGGCCACTAGAGGCCAGTGGAATTACCGGACACAATCGGCCTCACAGGCGTCAGTTATCTCCTGACCGGCTGCCTGTCTCACCCCCTACTGGAGAGAGAGAAGCCAACAATTCTTAGAGTCCCTTTCCTGATGACCTTTCTGGCACAAACCCTGGGTCACCACGGAGGCCAGATTGTGAGGGGGAGAGGGATTCTGGAGTTGGAGGCTACTCTCATGTTCCACCCCGACCAACAAAGCCATTGGTGAATCTGAGGCAAGTCACTAGACTAGCCTCAGTAAACACCCTAACACTCGGGTCCCCTATGCGACAAGGTGAGCTGACTGCCTTGGCAGATAAGCTTTCTCTTAGCGCAGTGGGTGTTCATGAGCACCGAATGCAGACTGGACATGCTAAGGGGTTCTGATTAAGGACATGGGGGGCGGTTGGCGACTCGCCCTTGCGTCAGCAGATGATAGTGGCAATGGTGGTATTGGTCTATTGATGAATCCAACTGCACATGCAGCATTGGACAAAATAGACCAAATCTCTAACCGCATCATCTGTTGTCACTTCTCATGTTCTGGAAGACTGGCTAAGAAGTTTCCTAAGGTGGTTCTGATTGTGTGCTACTCTCCAACTAGTGTTGCCCCTGTAGAGGAGGTGGAAAATTTCTACCACAATCTACAAGCAGCTACTGATGGAGTGGATCAGCATGCATTCTTAACATTCCTGGGAGACTTTAATGCAAGTCTGCATCAATCACCTACATCGCCCTGGGTCTATAGCAATAGTGTCAACCGAAATTCCGTCCACCTTCAGGATTTTATCTCTGGAAATGGATTGTTTTCGGCTGGAACCCAGTTCAAGAAGCGAACTGGAGAGCTATGGACTCATAGTGGACCCAGTGGTCACAAGTCCCAGATAGACCATATTCTGTTTCGTAGGAAGTACAGGAGCTCTATACAAGACTGTAATGCATTTACACTTCGACCCTTCTCCAGTGATCACCGCCTTATTGTGGCCAAGGTAAGACTTAGTCTGCGTGCTAGCAGAACAACGAAATCTGCCTTGCCGCGGCATGACTGGTCCTCTCTGTTGCAACAGCCAAGTGTGAGATCCAGCTTCACACTACAGCTGAGCAACAGGTATGAGGTTCTTGCCTCTGAGGCGGCAGATCACTGTGAGGGCTATACTGCCTTCACAGAAGCAGTTAAGTTAGCAGCTGCAGAAACAGTTCCTGTATACCCTCGAAACAGGAAAAGGGCCCCCTGGACTGACAACAAAATCCAGAAGTGCCGAAATGACCTATATAAGGCGCAGAAAGAGTCCCGACTCAAACAGACTACAGCAGCCATGAATGCAGTTAAGGCTGCATCTAGGTCCCTGAACAGGCAGTACTCTGTTAATCTACAGGAGCTAATAAACCAACAGGTTGATGCCATCAATGATGCCGAAGACAGCAGGCAATCATCCCAGGCATGGAAATCAATCAACTTGCTTACTGGGCGGAAAAGCCAACCAACCACCAAGGTTAAGGCTGAATCATCAGCCGATCGCCTCAATGGTTGGAAGGCCCACTTTGAAAAGCTCCTCAATAATGACAGTGTATTGCCTGATAACTTTATAGAAGTAAAAGTGTCTGAGTCTGTACTCCCAGATATTCCCATTGGCGATATCTCCTTTGCAGAAGTGAAGGCTGCTGCAAAGAGCATTAAGACCAATCGTGCCAGTGGAGTAGATGCTGTTCCCCCTGAGGTCTTTAAAATACCTGAGTGTTTAAAGCTCATCTATCCCATCATAGTAGACATGTACCGAACAACAAGAGTCCCACAAGAAATGAAAACAAATAAGTTGGTGCCAGTTCCCAAGAAGGGCAACCTAACACTCTATGGTTCTTTTCGGGGAATCTCATTGATCTCGATTGCTGCAAAGCTACACAATAGAATTCTATTAAATCGCATCAGGGATCCCATTGAGAGACTGCTCCGTGGAAATCAGAATGGGTTCCGTAAAGGTCGTGGGACCATGGAACCCATTTTGGCACTTAGAAGGATAATTGAAGAGTTATCAAAAAAGAAAGACAGGCATCTGGCTGTTATCTTTGTTGACTTCTTCAAGGCCTTTGATTCAGTCTCCCGCTCACGTATGTTCAGCATACTTTCATTATATGGGATTCCTGATGAAATTATTGCAGCAATCAGATCAGTATACGATGGTTCGACAACATTTGTGTCTACTGTTGAAGGTGACACAGAACCATTTGAAGTGTTATGGGGCGTCCTCCAGGGAGACACTTGCACCATTCTTTTTCATAATTGTGTTTGACTAGATCATCATAATGATGATGGGGTGATGATAACTCCACCTACTGGCTCCAGAAGTCGAGGAAATCCTGCCAAGTACCTAACTGATCTAGACTTTGCTGAAGACTTAGGAGTACTCTCAGAATCACTAGAGGGAGCCCAACGGCTCCTCAGCTCATTAGAACATGCTGCTTATAGTTTTGGTCTTTTTATTAACTCCAGAAAGACCAAAATTTTCACAGTTAACTTTGAAAGTTCTCAGCAAGTCTCTGATCGGATGAGCATAAGCTCAAAGGATGGTATGCTTGAGCATGTGGACGACTTCTGTTACCTGGGATCATGGATCCGGAAGTCAGGTGAGGACCTTCGAATACGTAAGGGAGAGGCATGGGCAGCCTTGAATAGGCTTTCCAGGATTTGGAAGTTACCGAGAATTAATAGGAAACTTAAGGTCCGATTATTTAGAGCAGCAGTAGTTCCAGTACTCCTCTATGGGAGTCCATGCTGGACTCTAACTGCTGAGGACACCAAATCTCTGGATGGCACATTCACAAGAATGCTACGCCGGGTTCATTGTGTCAAGTACAATGCACACATCTCCAACCAGACACTATACCGCTTTGCAGGACATTGCTTTCACCATGGGGACCAGCCAGTGCATAATCTTGTACTTTGGCAGCCTCATGGAGTGAATAAGCATGGTGGACAGCCCATGACTTTCTTGAGACGCATCTTAAAGGACACTGGTCGTGAAGATGCGGATGATCTAGCAAATTTCATGGGTGATAGGGGGTTGTGGCGGCGCAATTTTGTCGACAAGCCGGCACAGCATTCTTAAAAATGCAGCTGCAATGCAGCATGCCGACACTAGTAGTAGTAGTTCCCTAAATTGAGAATTTAACATTGAGGCGGGATATTGATTCGCCAAGGCGGGTTTTGCGTCCAGTTCCCCCCCCCCCCCCCGTCTCGCATCAGCAGATGATAAATAAATTGCCTTCCACCGAAAAAATTAGAAGCTAATTTATGAACAGCCTCATGAAAAATGTTAAAAATCGATTTGCCATCTTATCTACTCTTCCTGGAAGTACAGCAGGGAAACGCATTAGTTAAGGGATTGGCATAACTACGGGGGTAGGAGAGGGGAGGGGGGGGGGGGGGGGGGGGGGGTGGTGGCTTAATTAATATATAACGTGGAATGATGACGAGGAATGTTTTATATGGCAATTTAGGCACTGATTAGTGATTACACACAAGTTATTTGATTAAGGCGGACGCAGAACCCATAATAATGCTGACCTTAGCTTATAACCAGAGCATTACGATGATGCTATATAAATGTTTTGGCTAAGAAATCAACGTTTTGATGTCGCGTAAGGAAGTTATAAAGAGAACGGATATAAATAATAACAATATGCGTTTGAAGCGAATCCATCATGTTTGTTCCTTCTAATCAATACAGATGGAGTTGTGTGCACTATAATAGGAATAAATTCAACCGGCTTTAACTGGTGATAAATACAAGTAGAGGCCAACTATCCTTTTCCAATCAATATTTTAACATCTCATTATTAGATACAAGCAATTATTCATTTGATAGCATTGATGCACAGTGGATTTATTATTTTTATTATATTGCGTATAAATTTAAAATCGCAATTATTTTGAATAATAAACAATGTGCTCGCAGTGAATAATATAATATAACAAGGGAAAATAAATGCCTGTGGGGGGTAAGCCATTGTATTATTGGTGAGAAGCGTGTAGGAGCTGCTAGCTTTAGGGTGTGTAGTGTAAGGTTTGCTGATAGATGGGTCAATAGGGGTTGTTTAGATTGTGTGATGTCGTAAGGTTCAAGGTTCCCCATATGACAGCTAAATTTATTGCATGCATAGCTGTGCTTAGATCATAAATTAATCAGAAAAGCGGTTGTAAAGGAAAAAATGTAATTAAAGTTCGGAGTTAACCCCTATGCATGATGGAGGTCAATGTTAGTTTGGCCTACACTAACCTCAGACATCGATTTCCCGAGCTGAATAATTCCCATACCACATTATTATTCAGAACTCGAAATTAAATGCGGTGTGATGGACTTTTTAATGATCCTTTCTTTACTGTATCATATTATTTATCCCCAATAAATATATAATTATTTTAACATAGTATGAAAATGTTATATCTCATTATGATAAAATTCTTATAAGGATATTGCGGTGATATTAGGTTGTTGCACAAAATTAATTTCTTTAAACAATACGATATGCAATGAATACACGTTCGTGTGGCCTTCGCTCAGGACGAGACCCAGTTATGAGATACAAATTAAAACTGAGCGACTGTATCACACAATACCGGACATTAACCATACCGGACAATCAATCAAAGAAAGGGGGACAGTACGTGTTCAGCCCTATTAATCGGCACCCCCCCCCCCCCCCCCCCCCCCCCTTCCTACCAACCAATACATAACCGCGACATCTACCACCCAAGGGGCGGAAGGGTAGCACAAACTTATTTCCAATCACACGTTCAATATGCGAAGCCATGTGGTTTGTAGGAAATATCTAGAATTCGTGAAAATCGAGAATACGAGAAACTCGATCGAAATACCTGCTCATCCCAGTATCCATCCGTAGTCACCCCGACAGCTGCGGTTTATTCCCGTAGAACAGTAGAATTCCCGCAGCTTCTGACCCAATTCGACAACGAATTCGCCTCACACTTTCGCGTGGCAGAGAACATAATCCGGTACGATGCACGTCTGCCCGACTTTCAACAATTTCCCCCAGGCGATCTCAGGATCCGGCTGTCCGGGCCGCCGCTAAACTCAAATAGCAATCCTCCTCGATTCGTCCAGTCGTCGACGTAAGTCGGACTCTTCCCACCGCACTCCAAGGTGGGTGGCCTGAGTGAGGCATGAGGAACTTGGCAGTGCAGTGGCCCGCATTACGATCCGACCGACCACCGCATTCCCAGTGTAGTAAATAGAATCTTACTGACAAGCAAGCAATTCCGTAGTATTTATTCCGCAGTTAATCGCATCTTGATGCCACTCGGCTGCTCGGGTCCAGATACACCGGACTGTAGGAAGCTGTTTAGATGAAGAAGTTGTTTAGATGGCCTTGCCAACGAACAACGACCTGAAGACGGTACCGGTAACTCTGTACCACTCTTAACAGTTAACAGTACCGGTACCGTACTGTAATCCTGTAGTCTCCTAGCAACCAGCGGATGCCAAGCCTAATAATTTTTGGGTAGATTAATTTATTATAACTGTTCGCGGTATTTCAACTTTTTATAACGCGAGTTGAATATTTTTTGTATTTATTTAAAATTATTATTCCGATATCACTACTGGGTGCGGGACCACGGGTTTTGGGCACACTCTATGAACCGGGGGCGATTTATGGGCGAATATTGGTGGCGACTTACAGGGTACGGGACTCATTTCATGTTTATAAGGGCCAGGGGTGGGGAGGCAAAGTTAAGCAGTATTCAGGTTAGCCTGAGTACTATTAGGCCCTGGCCAACTTCCTGCTGCCTGTAGAGGTGGATTTGGTAACGCGCCAGGCCTGAAGGACAAGGACTGCCCTTAGCGGTCCCCTGGCCAACAGCAGTTATTACGAGCCTGAAAAGGACATCGGAACGCCGGCTGCTTGTGTCAGGGATTTGCGACGGGAAACGACGACAGACCCCGTAGCCAAGCTGTACTGGTTCTTGATGATCGTTCCCTTCGGGGTTCGTGAGGGGTGGGACGGAGACGCGAAAGGGTCTACCGACTTACAGAGGAAGGGTTTGACGAGGACTGCCCTTAGCGGTCTCTGGTCAACAGCAGTTATTACGAGCCTGAAAAGGACATCGGAATGCCGGCTGCTTGTACCAGGGATTTGCGACGGGAACTGATGACAGAGACCCCTTAGCCAAGCCGTACTGGTTCTCGATGATCGTTCCCTTCTGGGTTCGTGAGGGGTGGGATGGACACGCGACGGGGTCGAAAGACAAAGGACTGGACTCTACTGGCCTACCGACTGTTCGGAGCAGTTTCTTGGCCGCCGAAGCGACTACAAGCCTGAATAAGGACTCGGAAAGCCTAGGTGGTTGGGTCTCTGCGATGAACCGACGGACCCCTAGCCAAGCCGTACTGGTTCTCGATGATCGAACCCTTCGGGGGTTCGGGAGGGATGGGGACGGACACGAGAACGGGTCCCACCGACACGACAGACTCCTAGCCAAGCCGTACTGGTTCTCTCGATGACCGATCCCTTCGGGGTTCGAGAGGGGTGGTACGGATACTGCGACAGAGTCTACCGACTGGACCGACCCCTAGCCAAGCCGTACTGGTTCTCGATGATCGATCCCTTCGGGGTTCGGGAGGGGGTGGAACGGACACGCGACAGGGTCCGACCGACACTCCGACACTACGGCACCAAGACTAGGACCGAGGGAAAATCTGGGGAACATTAGTTAGGTAAAATCTGAGCGAACAGTGGGCAATTAAATAATTTACTGTAGGGATTTATATTGTCGTGTATTATTATTGTGAATAATTTGGTGTATATTGGTTTGGGGAAGCCCAATTTATTCTCAATCAAGGTTCAACTGTAGGGAAGTTACATTAAAGCGTATATCCAACCAATGCAGCTTTTTCTCAACCGCAATCTTGCATTTAAGAACATTCCTTCTCCACAA